>JALPBZ010000099.1:0-73348 GCA_026538355.1 Cryptococcus sp. GC_Crypt_5 | reverse complement strand
CGCTAGCAAATCGAGTACCGAGCTTGCCTCGACATCTCCTCGACGAGGGTTCAGAGGCTTGCGCGGTGCCGAGATTCGTCTTCGTTCTGACGATTGTCAGAGTGATGGTGGAACGTATACAGACGAGAGGACGATCAGGTGCCGTTTAGAGCTGCAATTCCGCACCTCTCGTCTTTCCCCTCCTCCCTGCACCAACGCCCAATAAGTGTTGGTGTCGGTTGACGGAGCGGGAAGGCGAGGAATAGTCCCCCTTCTCTTCATCTTTCTCACTTACTGTTGAAGTGAGGCTGGGCGGACTAGGGAAAACGCGCTGCGTGTCCGACTATCTCTCGTGGGTGGAGAGCGACAAAGTCCGCGATTGTCATCGTGGACCAACAGAGCTTGGGCTCTGCACCTGCATTTCCCAGTCATACCTCGACGGTCGTACGTACAGAGTGGTTCAGCGGGTCGAGCACCACCAAAGCTCAGCGAGAGTTGTGCGAAAGTGTGCGTTTTGAGGGATGTGCTGTCACGAAAAGAGGTGGTGGATTGGGCGACCCTCTTCGTTGGCTGTGTCCACAAGAAGTGGGCAGTCGGCGCTATCGTGGAAACGACGATTGTAGCTGGCGAGTTTGTTCCGTTCGTTTGTCCCTCATCTACCATACCCTGCCCTAGCCACACCGCACTCCCTCACGAGAAACACGGTCGATCGTTCCCCGCCTTGCCATCTACGCACAAGCGAGAGGGGCATCAGCCATAATCTCTTCTCCAGTCATCGAGGCAGGATCATTTCCGTTCTCTTGCCGCGCTCGCAAGCCGCTCGCTCAATCACTACCCTCATCGCTTGATCCTCGCATCTATTCCGATTGTGCTCCAAGACCGCCTTCCTATCTGTTCATCGAAGGTAGCATAGCACCCGCGCATCCCTTTGCTTCTTACTGGCGCTGTTACACGACCGGCGAAGAGGCCCACGAAAAGCCTAGAGTCATGCACTCGCGTCTTCACACTGGGGCATCACAGTAAGAGCAATAGCAGCGATGCGCATCGCCCCAATCAATCGATTGACAGGGTAAAGGAAGGCACGAGAGCAGTCGAGCACGCAACGAGGTCAGATGAGGGGTAGTGGAGTGGACCAGCGTCAGCGAGAGAACGGAAGGAGTCGTGGTCCCGCTCATGACGATGACGGAGCGGAGATCTGATGAGGTCGTTTGTGGACTTGTTGGGGAGATGGAAGCGTTTCAAGCGCTACGTCGTTGGTGTGGCTAGGGTCAAGTGGTAGACAGCGGTGGCAGATGGCAGGGGAGGATCGAAATGTCCAGAGAACCTGTTCACGGATACCTCATTCATCCCTTCTCTTCTCTTCTCTTTCGTTTCAATCATCATCTACATGGCCATCGCCTAGATTTAGCAAGCAGCCTCGAGGAACGTTCGAGCGTAGAGCGTCAAGCGTCAAGCGTAATGTCATGCATGTCGTCAATGTATCTTTATATTATGGTTGTAGCTGGTACAGGAAACAAGTAAGATCAAGGATCAAGTGCTCTTTCCGCCGCCGCTACTGAGCGAACGGAAGAACTCGTTGTACGCGTTCTCAATATCGAAGAGCATCTGCAACCAATAACGTATATTGTTCAGCCTAAACTCGTTGACGTGCGATGGTAGAGGACGTCCTCGCTCACCTGCCTAGATTGCTCTTCGGTGATCTCGTCGCTTGCCTTCATAGCATTGAGCGCAATAAGCCTATCGTCATACCGAATCAAGCGGAGTTATACAATACGTCAGCCTCGCTATCGTTATTACGGGGAAAACGAGTGAAGGGGCGCGTAGAACGCACCAATGCAAGATCTTGCCTCTACCTTCCCACTCCCCACTCCCCTTGAAGCGGGAATACCCACTCATGAGCTCGGTCAAGAATGGATGTAGTTGGTCTTTGGCCCGGAGGTTGAGCTTGAGCGCGTCCATGAACGTGATGAAGGACTGCGGCGGGTCAGCTTCAGTCGGGTTCATCATATCAGGAAGAGAGAAAAATATTGAGAGAGAGAGTGAGAAAGAGTACTAACTTGTGTCGTCTCCGCAACCCATTTACCAGCCTCCGCGCCCCCGTCTTGCGCTTCGCTGGAATGCTCGACGGTCGCTGGAACCCCAATTGTCAGTCGATGTAATGCCGCCTGATGGTCCATCTGTGAGACCGACGATGCATGATAAAAGGATAGAATCACATGTCAGCCGCTGCTTCGCTCTCAGATGTGCTTTGGTGCCAACAGGAACGAGCAGAGCAAAGAGAGCGAGAAAGAAAGATAGATGGACCCACCTTGAACCGCTTCATGAATGTCTCCACGCCGCCGATATCATCCCCGACGAGCTTCATCAGGCTCTTGTACTGCGCCAAAAGCTTGATGCATGCTGGAGCGTACCTGGACCAGCATCAGTATCGATCGGACAACTACGAAGTTGGAGATGCTCCAACACGAATAACGGTCGTGATGGGCGTGAAGGGCGTGGTAGGCCTGACTCACTCCTTGCTCGATACGCTATCCCGCACATACGCCCGCTCGAGATACTCCAGGCTAACGATAATACTATAGAGCGTAGCGAGGTTCTCCGCCTTCTCCCGCTCGGCGTTGGTAGTCCACAGCCGCACCTCTTCGTCGAGGTTCATCATCTCTCATCGGCGCGATCGGCGCGTTCCGTATTGAGACGACGGAATACGTCGGCGAGTTGTCGAGTGGGGCTGTATGCTGTGTCTGATTATGTCAACGACGTTGAGAACGTTTAGATGAGGCAGGGTGAGGCAAGGTTCGAAGTGCGATGACGGTTCCAGCGGGCTGAGAGGTCGAGTTATATTGAGTAATTTGGGTAGATTGGGTAGACCGCTGCGGCGGATGGTGGATGGAGTGTGCAGGACGGTCGGATGCACTGCGTGTTCAGGTGTGGATGCTGAGTAGGACGAGAGCTAGAGCGCCAAGAGCATGAGGTGGTATATATATCGTCAACAAAGACAGACATCAAGTCACTCTGTATTTTGTACTTGGCCGGTATATCAGACCGGCGGAACCGACGTCACGAGCAACGAGCGTCAGTCAGCGTTACAGCGTTAAGACAAAGAAACGAATTATTCATTTCACCGTTTCACCGTCTCACCGTTTCGCACACTGCTATTTCTATCGCATCTCCTCGACTGTCACTCGTATCAACTACAGCCAGCGACCGTATCGCACTGCACACCACCTCCTGGCTCCTCGCTGATACCTCTTCGCACGAGCAGCATACCCCATAGGCCATACTTTCGAGCCGAAGAGCTAGCCGCGCAAAAGCGCTTATCGTATCCCACCTCGCCCGCTGAATGTCTTTAACGCCTACAACCACCAATACGACCTCTCCTTTGTCTGCTCGTATACGTAGTACGACATAATCACATATCCTTTCTTGCGTCTTCTTTCTTGTCTCTCGTCTCTTGTCTTGGTACAACGACTGGACGCGGACGTAGACATGCGCAATGACGGACGTGGGGAAACCTCCAATAGCGCAGAGCAGTACGCCGGGACCAGCCAAAGCAACATCAACACCAACGACACCGGCAACGGACGTGGGAAAGCAAGAGCCGAAGGAAACGGCAACGGCAACGGCAACGGAAGAGGCAAGGGCCAGGCGAATGGTGCTGGGAATGGTATTTGGGATGCAGCTGGGAGCGATAGTCGGATTGGTGACGGAGATGGGAGCGCCAACGGCAACGTCGGTGGGAATGATTGTAGGAATGATAGTGGGACTGGGAACGGCACCGGTATGTCGACCCACCTTTCCCCCAGGACCCAGGGCGACGCAAGCAAGTCCTCGAAATTTAGACTAAGACTGACTCAAAATTCGGTGCAGAAACCACAGCGCCAGGTATCGATTTTACCGCTGGCGTCATCGCAGGCGAGTCTCGCATCATATCGTCCCTTTGCCCGTCTACTCGCAGAAGTGACTTGGGAGCTAATACCTCGTCCTGGATTCTGTAGGCGCCGCAGGACTAGTCGTCGGTCAGCCGTTCGACGTGGTCAAAGTCCGCTATCAAACGCCCCGGTTCGCTGGCAAGTACACTTCGACTTTCGGCGCTTTAGGTGAGCTTTCAGATCACATCCATCTGGTATGAACGAGGAGCGTTTAGATGGGGTCCTAGCTGACAGTCTACGACGATATCAGGTGCCATAGTGAGGGAAGAGAAGGTTTGTCTTTGACTTGGAGTCGGAGATGAAGGGGTAGAGGAGTTGAGCTGATTGCTGTCACAGGTCCGAGGGCTGTTCAAAGGCGTCATGTCGCCCATGGTATGTGGTATCGTCTCTCGCTCGCAGCTTTCGTGTAGCTAACATAAGCACTTGGTCATCTTGCACAGGCCGGTATCGCCTTTGTGAGCTTCTTCGTCCAGAAATGCGCATACAGAAGCAAGCTCACCGCTGCAAACGTCCAGATCAACGGCGTCGTCTTCACCTCGTACTCCTTTTTCATGCGTTTACAGCTGTCGCCCAACTCGATAGAGGAACCTACGCTTCCCCAGATCTTCCTCGCTGGCGCAGGTAGTGGTCTCGTCAGCTCGTCAGTATCCTCGCGCTTCACCAGAGCGCCATCACCCATACCAGAGCTGACAGCCGACTCCTCAGGTTATTAACATGTCCAATAGAGCTCATCAAGGTGCCTGCTCATATAGCGCTCAGGTATGGAATGATTTGCTGACTCCCTCCGCGATAGATCCGCCAACAATCAGCTCCTCCTAATCTGAATCCAACAATACTGAACGTCATAAAATCCATCGTCCGCACTGACGGCATGAGAGGACTCTTCCGCGGCTTCTCCGCGACCGCAATGCGCGATCTAGCTTATGGCCCATATTTCTGCACGTATGTCATCTCATCTTCTATTTCTTACATACACAACATTCTGACATGCCCCTGCCTGGACTGTACAGATACGAGGCGACCTGCCGATTCTTCAAATGGACCAAACCACCTCCGTCTCCTGCGAACGTCAAACGGCATGAGGGGCATACCCTCATCGACGAAGCGGAGGCAGAATTAGCAAGATTGACATGGCCAGAATTGATGGCTGCTGGGGGTATTGCGGGTGTTACTGCGTGGCTCGTGAGTGCTGGCTTCTGCGTAGTTTCGCACACAGCTGCCGCCTAGGCTAGCAGTCAACCTTGCGTCTATCAGTTGCTGACTTCTCATGCGACAGGCGACGTTCCCACTCGATGTCTTCAAGACGAGAATGCAGTCACACATCTCGCCTAGTACCGTCTCAGGACCGGAGGCCACTACGTCTACATCTGTGATCAAGCTGAAACCTCCAACTCTGAGAGCAGTGGCAGTTGATGCGGTTCGGAAAGAGGGGTGGAAAGTGATGTTTGCGGGTCTGGGCCCGACTTTGATCAGGTCAGTCAAAAGCTCTAAGCGCTAGTACAACTCCAACTAACACTTGATCTGCTCTCTTCTAGAGCTGTGCCGGTTAGTCTCTGAATTTGTTCGCTACAACAACAACGAAGCTGATAGGTGATCAATTCACTTTCGCAGACGAACATGGTCATCTTCCTCACATTTGAAGCCTGTGTAGCGAGCTTATCTTGATGCTTCCTCACTACCTGTATCCTATCCACACGGTGCCAACGATCTTCATGTAGAACGTAGAAGTAGAATAATACATTGTTTCCCTTCACTGCGATGTCCTCATCGCGTGTCATATCATATTTATTTCATCTATTGCATACCCAGCATCCAGCATGCATACCACCTTGCCGGCTCTTGAGCTCCCGTCCTGGGCCATCTCACCGTGTTGCAGCTGGCAGCTTCCAGAAACTGCTTAAACTGCTGGAAGAGGAGAGAGCAAGTCAAAAGCCGCCGGTAAAGGTGCTGACCCATATTCCCGGTATACCCGGAATGTCGCTTAACTGGGACCAGGGGAGGAAGGGACGCGTGGGATGGATGGTTTAGGAAAAAGTATGAATAAGTTACAGTCGCTGTTGCAGGGCACCACATCGTACCCCGCTTGGTCACCGCATTCACTCTCGCATCCACTCTCACCATTCTCAAACATCATCTGTCTTCTCACCACGAGTACAAGTAACGTCTCCGCTCGACCACGCTCAAGCAACACCAAGTCATAAGTTGATCGAGCCGCAATGTCGACTGATCTCGTCGGTCCCAACGACGCTCTGAGCGTGACTCATCTCTCCTCGTCCACCATCTCCATCCAAGGTCGGCATTTCGTCGATCAGCACGGCAGAGTACTTCAACTGAGAGGTGCAAACGTCGGTGCTTCGAGCAAAGTGTGCGTATGACTTCACGAGCAACCTTCACGGTGACACGGTGAAAAGAAACTACGATGTAGAGGTGCTGATTGCTCAATTGAATCGGTGTTTGTAGTCCCGCAAAACCCGTTCCCAAGATCCACGACCACCGTAATGCTACCTACGTGGGCAGACCGTTCCCCCTCGAAGAGGCGGGAGAGCACTGGCGTCGACTCAAATCGTGGGGTCTGACATTCAGTGAGTCTCGCGACCCCCGCTCATTCGCAGTAGGATGTATACGGTAGCTGAATAAGGTATCTAGTCCGCCTTAACGTTACTTGGGATGCAATCGAGCATGCGGGGCCGTAGGTCGTGCCCGTGCTTTCCAACTTATCTGGGAAGAAGGCTGATGATGTGTAGAGGGCAATACGATGAGGAGTACCTGGCCTATCTCCGGGCTCTGCTGCAGAGCATGAGCGAATACGGTCTGGTCGCGTACATCGTGAGCTAATTATTAGCATGCTCGAGTGGACAGACGAAGCTCATATCTTCTTCTATAGGGTATCCACCAAGATGTCTGGTCACGATACAGTGGAGGCGTGGGTCCGGTCGTTCATCAGAGATATAATATGAGCCCAGCTGATGCGCATTGACGCATTGATGGGTAGTCCGGCGCACCAGGTTGGACGCTCGAAGCTGCCGGATTCGACCTTTCGAATGATGGTGAGAAACTGGCGCTTTCTGGGGCCGCATTCTTGGATGGGATCAAGGGCGGGAAGCTCAGTGGTGAACGAGGACTTTGGCCGACTGGTGAGTACATCCTTCTCGCACGTTTGGCTGCATCACTCACGTTACGCGGATCTGCTTTGTAGGCTATCAGAAGCTCGCAGCAACCACGATGAAGTGAGAGATCACATATTCTCCAACGAGAATGCATAGCTGACCCAGCACAGCACTCTCTTCTGGGGAGGAGAGACGTTCGCACCCGCTTTCACCGTTCCTGCCAGCTCGAACAAAGGTAGTGGGCAGAAAAGAACGGTCAATATCCAAAGCTACCTGCAGGAAGCGTTCCTAGCGGCGTATGCGAAGCTCGTTGACGCCGTCGGAGATCTGGACAGTGTGGTCGGATTTGAGGTTAGCTGTCTTGTATTACATCACACGCATTTGATAGCTGATCACAATCCTTGGTGTAGCTCATGAATGAGCCTCACCCTGGCTTCATTGGTCTGCCATCTGTCCACGAATGGGTAAGCCGAATGCATCACTAGCCGCGGTGGCCACTGATACCCATTTGCTGTAGGACTACAACACCGACTTGCACCTCGGCGAATATCCTTCTCCGCTGCAGTCCTTCTCCATGGGCGCAGGACATGCCACACCGTCTGTCCCAATCTACACTCGCTCTTTCCCCTACCCCACACGCATCAGCAAACACGTGACTGCCAACTCCTCCGGCGCCAAAGCGTGGAAGAATGGACAATGTCCCTGGGAGAAAGAGGGTGTTTGGCGATGGAGCGAAGCGAAGACCACCGCTATAGCACTGCAGGAAGACTACTTTTCCAAAGATCGCAAAGGCAGAATAGTCAATTTCTACGAAGACTTCTACTTCCCGTTCGTGCGGAAATGGGAAGACATGCTGAGTGGCCGATTGCAAGGCAAGTCCCTCAAAGCTAGGATGGTCAGCCCGGTGCCGAATCAGTATGCGCCGGAGTGGGACCCGGCTTCGAGGCCCAGCAGCTTTGTCTATGCGCCGCATTGGTGAGTTTGACGGACGGATTGGGAGTTCGTGCTGATACTGTGTGACGCCGCAGGTACGACCTCAATACGTTGTTCAAGAAGCAGTTCGGATGGATGACAGTCAACGTCCAAGGTCTTTCGCGGGTATGTTCAACGTCTAACTCGTTCAGTCTGTTCTGTCAGCTAATGATGACATTCGTCACGGTGCAATAGGGCATGTTCCTTCTGAAAGCGTTGTACTTCGGTGAAGAAGGCGCAAAGGCGAATTACGCTTTCCAGATCCTCAATCACGTTCTGGAGTCCAGAAGGAAACTGGGTCAAGTGCCCGTCGTAATTGGCGAGTGTGGAGTGCCCTTGGACTTGAAGTGGGTCCCTTCCGCATCCTTTCGTATCGTCCTTACGGGGTGCCGATGGGCTGACGCAAGCTTTGTCGAGCAGCAGTGAGACAGCTCTCAGGACCGGTGATTGGAAGTGGCAAGAAAGGGCGTTAGATGCTGTCATATCTGCTATGGAAAGCAGTGTTGTTGGATTCAAGTGAGTTCTTCGTTTCTCCCTGCCCTGCGCCGTCGATCGCTGCCGCTGACATTGCGTTAGCTTATGGACGTATAATCCTTCTAACCGAGATGACATTGGCGATGATGTAAGTGATTGATAGCATGCGCCTAATCTGTCGATATACACGGCTGACTTCTGTCGTAGTGGAACGCCGAAAACTTTTCTTGGTTCTCGGAGGACAACAGATCCAAGGCTTTGAAGAAGGCCGAGGATTCCAATGATTTGGATGCTGGAGCCCGGTTGCTTAACGTCATCGTCGTGAGTGAACAGATCATAGGAATGAAGATCCAATGCTTACCTTGGCATATCTCGCAGAGACCCTACGCGGTAGCTACGGCCGGCACGCCTCTGTCGGCGGAGTACCACCGGTCCACAAGCAACTACACATATCGATACCGTTCTGCGATCCAACTTGAATCGGGATCGGAATCTGAATCTTCCGCGCCTGAAGTGGGGGAAGTGACGGAGATCTTCCTCCCTCGTCGGGTGTACCAAGAAGGCAAAGTCGAGTGGACGCTCTCAGCCGGCGGACGATGTCAGTTCGACTGGGAGAAAGAGAGATTGTGGATATGGTTCGTAGACTCGCCAACTGCACTCACGGCACCTGGCATGTCTGGTCGGAACTCGGTGGAGAAATTGCGCCGATTCGATATTTGGGTCCCGGAGCGATCCGGGACCAAGACTGGATCAGACACGCTTCGCAAAATCCTCATTGCCCTGGCTGGTCTGGCGATCGCGGCGTTCATCTGGTGGTTGCAGAACTTCCAGTGGGAAAAGGAGCGCAGGCAGAGGGAGTATGTCATGAATGCTAGAGGTGCGCTCTAGGAGCGGTAGACGCTCGGGTCTAGACTTTGTAGATGATTGAACATGCATGGATGATCGAGTAGATATCATTCTTCTAGTTTACGAAGCCATTAACATGGCTCTTTAGGGCCTTCACCCAAGCTGGGCTCTTGACCCTATTGGCATATCCGCTACACGACCGTCCAGCTCACGATCACGCACAGGCTCACGCTCATGCCGCGGTCTTGCCCTCGGCGATGAGGTGGAGGCAGCTCTCTATGACATCCAGAGCGTGGTCGACCTGTTCCTTGCTCACCGTCAGAGCAGGAACGAAGCGGACCGCGTCCTTGCCAGCAGTGAGAAGCAGCACTCCTCTCTCACGAGCGAGCTTGACCAATTCGGCAGGCTTGGACTCGTCCTTGAAGGCGATACCGCGGATCAGGCCTCGGCCGCGCAGCTCCTCCTTGAGGACAGAGGGGTATGATACCGGTAATCCTTGCATCCGCGAATCGAGATGTTGCGCGACGTCGCGCATGGACGATAAGAACGCCGGATCGGATAAGCGCGAGAGGACGTGCACGCCTATTGCCGTGGCCAAGGGTTGGCCGCCGAACGTCGTGCCGTGCATCCCTGGCGATATCTGCGCTGCGATGGAGGGTCGTACCATTATCGCCCCGATTGGGAAGCCGTTCGATAGCGGTTTGGCCATTGTCACGATGTCCGGTCTGAGTTATTGGTTCATCAGCATGAGTCGAGAGCGGCTAGTGACTTGGTAGAGTAGAAAGAACACTACTCGAATTCGATATAAGGGATCACGGCGACTCACTGAGCGTCTAAGGGGAAGGACGAGTGCGCCCACATAGTACCCGAGCGGAAAAGACCACACTAGCGTAAAGTCAGTCTTCTATTCTGAAACCGTGTAGGTAGATACACACCTGGATCTCATCGTAGATCAAGACCGCTCCCACCTCCCTAGCCCGCTTAGCGATCTTCTCAAAGAACTCCACTTTGCCCTCCCCAACGCCGCCTTCACCCTGTATCGGCTCCACGATGACCCCGCACGTGTTCTCATCGATCAACTCGTTGATCTTGCTTTGGTCCACATCGTTGTATTCGCCAACTTTGACGCCGGGGATAAGGGGCGCGAAGGGCGACTGGTATTTCGGGTTGGGCGTACAACTTAACGCGCCCATGGATCGGCCGTGGAACGCGTTCGTGAAGCACACAATGTCCGTTTTGCTTTCGCTGGCCAACTTGCCGAATGCCCGAGCGAACTTGAGCGCGCCCTCGTTCGCCTCGGTACCGGAATTCGCGAAAAACACCTTGCCGCCTTCCCCGCCTGCGCCACCGGCCTTGTGGCCTAGACCACCGTGCTCCTGCGTCTTCTGGACGAGCGATTTCGCGAGCTCGCCCGCCCACTCGTTCCAATAAACGTTGGACGCATGGCTCAGCTTCTTCGACTGCTCCTCTATCACCTGGTTCACCCCTGCGTCGGAGTGCCCAAGAGCGGTCACTGCGATACCAGCTGTGAAGTCGAGGTAGTCCCGCCCTGCTTGGTCGGTCAGAGTAAGTCCGGAGCCGTGTGTGAAGAGGATCGACGGGCGGACGTAGGTGTTCAGCAGGTATTCCGAGTGGTCGTTTATTGTTGATTGCGTTGCTTCTGGAACAACAGAATCTGGATGAGTCACTTTGAGGTGGGATAAGTTGGCCTAAGCGTGTGTACATGATCAGCTAAGAGCGGGCCAACCAAATTGACAATACCCACCTTGGCTCCGGAAGCAGTAGCGTAGCTCCGAGCGAGACACGTTTGTCGAGGTATTCCCCGTGCCTGCAGAGCGAGGCGGAATGCTGATGGCGCAGACATATCGGACTGGACTATACGGAGATGAGCGAGCGTATGTAGATGAGTAGAATGAACGTCTGTCGATGAAGAAGTAAACAGCCAAATCCAGTCGTCAAATCAAGCCAAAGAGCTCTCTTATCGACTCGCTTGCAGCTGATTTGCTTTTTTTTGCTATCGCTCTTAGTTCACTTTTCGCACCTTCCGACGGAAACGCGACGCTACCAAGCAAAGATTTAGTCGTGCAATGACAGCCGGCAGTAGGCGCGCTATGAGTGCCCGAAACACGCGCCTGAAATTGGTTGATGGGATGTGACTGAGATGAGTTGCTACAGATCGACCCGGTTGCTTGACTGCTTGACTGCTTCACAGCTTCACTGCTATTTCACTACCACCGTGTCCTCCTCTTCGGATTTTGTTCATACCACTTGATATCCCTGTCCAAGCGGTTGACCCGGAACCTGTCATATATCTCCTTCCCTCCCATCTCATACCCTTGGACTGCATTACTTTGTACGTGTGCTGGGAAGAACTGCCCCTGCCTTTCATACCCTCACGGCTGCAACGCGGAAGACGGCCGGCGTTATTTCATTCGTGCGACTCACGTAGACTCGGCACTTCTGATCGCCAATGAAGCGTAGCGCGCAGGATCTCATCTGATACCATTGGTGAGTACCTCTTGTCCTCTCCGCGACCTGCTTCGTGCCCGCGTCGAGCGTCGAAGGACACCTGCATGTCTTAGCTCAGTCTGCCCTTCCCACGGTCCTGTGGCTACATGTTTTGCTGGTCTCAGCCCCTCCACTCAATCCGTTGCCTTTGGCGCGTATAGTGAACGATAGGTTCTTTGGCTGACTTTGATTCACTCATACTGCGATTTGCGACGCTGACTGTAGGACAGTAGACACGTATACCTTGCATAGATTCACCTTCATACACTGCGTATTCCCGTTGTCCCATTCCCATCATGGACCTCTATACGACCTCGTTCACATACCCTCGGCCGACGCCACACTCGTTGCGATCCAGCGCGTCACCCCTCCCGACCTCACTGGCTTTACCGGGATCAGGAGCGCTGCCAACCATCCCCTTACCCAACGTCACCTCCGCAACCACCCCTCCCGCCAAACCGTCTTCTGCCACGCTCACTACCGCTGCACAAGTAGAGAAGGACTGGGCGGCGGTGCAGAAGCTTTGTCTCGATATCACCTCGCGCGAAGGATGTTTGGTCACGGTCACCAAGGAGTCTGTGGGGATCAACCTCGGCGCAGGCGCGGACACTCCGCCAGAGCCAGCAGCGGGACCTACTCCAGATGCGCCCATTCCCGCGACGACGGTATGGAATTTCCACCTGTCAGGAGGGTATCAAAGCGTGATGGCTGCGCGAGGAGCCATCTTCCGTGAAACGCCAAAGGACAACAGGACCACTCTCAAAGTCGCCAGAACCGAAATCCTCGAATCCCCCTTGGCGAGTGTCAGCCCCCTCAAGGCCGATGTCCGAAGGAGGCTGGACGAGATCGCCGTCGATTCCAGGGCTCATATCGCTGTGCTCAACATTGAGATCCCCGGTGCCGGTGTAGGAGGCACCGTATTGGCCACCGCAGATGGGCAAGCGCAATCTCAAAGCCAGAACCAAGGCGCGGAGAGCGCTGTACCTTCCTCTGGGCCGGGTTCGCAAAGAGAAGGCAGTGCTGGACCAGACAATGTCAACGGGGCCAATACAGCTACCGATGCTCCTACGCAAGCGCCTAGTACCGCCACTTCTCCCGAAAAGCCTACTTCGGCCACATCGGCACCCGCCAATGCCCCAGTCACGTACGGTCTAGAGACGGAGAGAATGTGCGAGCTGGTCATTACGGGACCGATTGAGAGCGTCGAGATAGCCAAAATCAGACTATTGGTCATGCTTGATGAGTTGGTGAGCCGCCACATTGACCTAATATTTCGAACTGAGATCAGACTGACGATGCATGTGCGAACAGAGCGGTCTGCACTCCGAAGTCTGCGACATCGACTACAAGCTTCATGCCATCATCGCCGGGCGCAAGCGCGGTGTGATCCAATCCATCCAGGAAGAAACAGCCACCAACATCTACTACCCGACACCGCTGGTCGGAGTGCTCAATCCTCCTCAACCCGGTCAGCAACAGGCTCAGGGATACCGACACTTACATTCGGCTGGTGTGAGCATGCATTCCACCGGCAACATGGGAATGCAGATGACAGGCGGAATGCCGGGACCGGGTATGGGGATGAATGGCATGGGCATGCAGATGGGAGGAGGGATGGGTGGTATGGGAGGCATGAACGGCTCATTCCCACCGCAACAACAACAACATCATGGTCATCACGGGCATAACCATCATCACCATCCGCATGGTCGCAGCAACGCCCCAGCGATATATAACCCTCATCAACATGTGCACTACCCTTATCAGCCACAGCCACTCAGTATTGACCCGGCGACCACTCGCGGTCTACCCTACAACGGTCCCGGAATGCAGTACGGTCCAATGCATGGTGCGCCACCAACAATGTCCGTCAACCACACCGGGATGTCGTCTCTGCATTCAGGCTACCAAGGAAGTGTGCAAAGCTCCCGCATTGGCTCGCCGCTGCCGCATCAGATGCATCCGGGTATGCAGGGACAAATGGGTATGGGCAACATGAGCGCGCCAAATCCTGCTCTCGGTCACAACATCGGCCCTGGCATCGGGATGGGGCCTGGCCAAGGCCCGTACGGTCCCAATGCTCATCACGGGCAGAACCATATGCATGTGGGCATGGGAGGAGGACCGATGGGCCCAGGCGCCGGAATGGGGATGGGTCAGATGGGAATGCACTCAGGAATGGGAGGATCCAATATGGGACAGTACAATGCCGGACCTCATCCTGGCCTCAGCGTCCATGGTGGAGAACAGGGCGTCTTGGGCATGTCGAATCAAATCTGGATCACCGGAGAGTTCTTTGGCGTCCAAAGAGCGAGAGATATGCTGCTTAATGTTGCAGTTCAAAAGGTGAGCCCTATGAGATTACGATGACGGAGGTGTATCGAGAGACTGATCTGCTGCGTAGAGCAAACTCGTCATCTCGCGCGATACCGCTGTTTTGCCTCGCAAACTCGACTGGCTCCTGACCGAAAGACTCGAAGAAGTCAAGGGAATCATGAACGATAATGGAACATACATCCAGGTCCCGTCTGTAGGCTCTCAAGCGAGCTTGATAACGGTCTTCGGTGATCACCGCGTCAACATCGAGCGAACCATCCGCGGCGTCATGGCTTTGGTGGGTCCAGCTGACCGGCCACACTCAGTTTTAAAGAGCTGGAGCTGAAAGAGGTTTTTTTCAGGCATGTCAATTCTATGTCGCCTCATTCTGGCTTCTTCCTATCTCATTCGATGTGCTTATGCCTCAAGCGAGTCTCAATCCCGCTCAAATGCAGCCTGTCCTCAAGCAAATCGCACATACTACTGGAGCCGAAGTGGTTTTCAAGTCGAATTGCTTCGAAATGCACGGACTTGAGCAGGAAGTTCGCGCAGCTGTTATGATGGTACTTGAGCTCGAGGCGATTCACGTGAGTGCTGGTTCCCGCTCGGTCGACTGGGCTTTGATGCTGAACAATGTATTTTGTCATCAGAACTTCCATCATGAGATCCGTTTCCAGATCGAGCTGGCGAATGAACACCGCGAATTCATCAGCGGAAAGAAGAACGGCAAGATCAACAAGATCATGAAGATGGCGGGAGTCAAAATCAAGTTTGAAACTTTCAATGACTACAACTTCCTCATGGATGTCTCTGGTTCGGATCTCGGATCATTACAAGGTTTATCGATGCTGCAGGAAGAGCTTCCGGCAGAAGTGTCCTTCCACGTACCCGAAAGCTATCATAAGCGCATCATCGGTGTCGGAGGCAAGAACATCCAGAGGATCATGAAGTTGTATGGGGTATATGTCAAGTTTTCCAACGCAGAGGAGTTTGCTGCCTTGGGTGGTTATATCGATAATGAGGATAACGTCGTGGCGCGTACCCCGGCGAAGAACGCCATCAATTTGGAGAGTCTCAAGCAAAGCGTTATGGAACTGGTCAATCCCAAGGTATGTCTCGAACGGTGCGAACATCGGTAGTATTCTGCGGATAGCTGACGACTTCCCAATCAATTTAGGACAAGGATTACACCGTCGAAAGTGTCTCTATCCCAAGAAGGTATCATCGAACCCTTCTCGGCGAAAAGAGCATTTTCATCCATGACATCGAGCAGAAGACCAACTCGATCGTCCGATTCCCGTACAAGGAGACTGCGAGTGACATCGTCACCATCTTCGGTCCTGAGTCGCAAGTTCATATTGCGGCCGCAATGCTTCTCGTGCGTTTACCATACATCGGTCGTCCGTAATCATCCTGCTGATCCAGTTTGTGCTTGTGAGCAGGATCACGTACCGTTTGAAGCAGACTTGCACGTCCCACCCAACCCCGAGCTCACTCGACTGGTCACTTCAGCAGATTTCATCTTGTTCACTGAACGCGTCAAGAGAGATCATCAGATTGCTATAGTGCCGTCGGCCAAATTCGGTCAAGGCGACGAAGCCATCTTCAAATTCCGCTGTCAGCGCAGCAACATCGATTTCTTGGGTACGGCCAGGGACGCACTTGAGGAGTGGCTAGGACAGCACAACGTGAGCACCGATCTGTATCAGTCTTTCCATGAGTATCAGTCTTTCCATGAGAGGGTGCTGATATAGACAACTGCAGATCCAAGTTTACCCGTCCAATGCTACGAAGCGAGCCGATTCGTTCGCGGATGCCTTCTCGCACTTCAACAGCAAGCTCTTATCGACGGGTGCGAACAACACTGGTAAGCATAATCGACTCCTCTCCTGGCAACAGCTGATCGATGACATTACGAATGGTAGAGGCCGAAGGAGAATCGCTCGTAGAGCGTCGTCAGAGACCGGTCACAGTGTCGACGGACGTGCGCGCGCTCTTCAATGGTCCAGGAGGCGGCAACCGATCCGCGGACGAGTCCTCCCTTGGCTTTGCAGGGTCATTAAGCTATGGGGATCCTAGGCGTGGTGCGGATCTGTGGCCAGGATCAGGGGTGAGTCCGTTATCGGAGCTGGTCCTCTTGGCGTTCATCGTCAGCTGACTCGACCGACATCGTAGCCTTCTCGTACGGACTCTGATCCAGGCAAGCGAGACTCGGACTCCACAGCCCAAGATCGCGTCCGCCAAGGATCAATGGGCCACGGTCACGGACATGTCCACGCGCAATCGGGGGTACACCATCCGAACCCGCACGGCCAGCCTCGCATAATGTCCGCGCGACACCAGTCCCTCGATATCTCGCACCTCAATTTCAATAGATCGCTCTCTGGTTCCGCATCAGCCACGTCGCCCTTTGGCCCTATGCCACCGTCGCCTTCGGCCGCTGCGAACTCTAGCCCTAATACTGCTACGGGACCTTATTTCCCTCATGTTGGGCCTCACCCCATCCGGGCGAATGTCACGGGCAGAGGAGGATACGCGTCGTCCGTCAGCGCTACTGGCGCCGTGGGCTCCGCTGCGGGCGCTAACGCAGGAAGCGCGGATCAAAGTGTGGACAGCGTCACTCAAGGTGAGTCTGCAGCCTGAGTCTAGTTGAATGTCGGCAAGAGACTGATAGGATCTTGGTTCAGCTTTGAGCAATGTCCAAGTCTCGCATTAGGGCGACTACAACTCCAAGACTCGACGGAAGACACCACCGGAAATGGACCGATTCGCAGAGCAGTCATCGGATTCATGTAAAACATCACAACACCACAACATCAGTACACCCATTATACCCAAGACCGATATCGATTCTCCTCATTTTGATTTCCCATCCATCCCATCATTTGCACCACCCTCAACACCCTGCGCCCGCACATTCGCAAACATCGCTTGCATTCCATTATTCCATTATTTCCATCATTCCAATATTCCATGAATTCATCTCGATCCCACATTTTGCAATCCAGTCCAACATCGAATTTTCAGTACCGCGGAACGCTTTTTGCATCTACCTTCAGTGCCTGGGATATATAGCTGTCATGACATGCATGCTCATTAGGATTTTTGCGGAGTGTCGGGATTGCAGAGCTTCAATCTCAGATGAGTGGGGTCTTTCTAAGGAGATACAACAAGTATGGTGTCATAACTCAGATTGCGAGGTGATCTCCTTCAATAGCCTGTCTTGCTGTTATGGTCAATTCGCTTGGGAGTCGTCATTATGCATACAGACTTGATGGTACAATTGTGATGATGCTCGACACCGCTTTGATGATTGTCTCCCTGGCCTTCCCACTCTACTCTGCCGTATACGGGTACTCCCTGATATGTAAGATGATTCTACTCGCCTTTCCCATCGACCTCCGCCTGGGCTTCTTTACCACTTTGATTCGCGCCCGCCCCCGTCCCCGTGGCCCCAGCTGAACCCGGAGCAGCCGTAGCGGAGGAAGTAGAAGTCGTATTATCGAGCTTATCGATCTCCTCCTCGCGGCGGCGCATCATCTCTTTTCTCTTTTCGCGGGTTTCGGCCAACCGCTTATTCCAATGAGTCCGCAATTTGCCCAACATCTCCAGCGCGCCTCCGCGGGTGATCTCCTCGTTGATTCGATTCAGGGAACGGAGCTGCGATCCATCGCTGAATGATGTACTGTACAGGTTTATGAATGAGAGGGTTGGCGTGAAGATTGTCGAGAGCGTGTGGGGAATCGATATAATCGGATGTAGGAGGGATGAGAGTGGGAGGTGGAATAGGGATCTGTGATAGGTAGAGTACGTATCAGCAATTGCCACTCGGTCCACATGGATATACACCATACACCAGGAAATAGTATCGAGGACGAAAACCTCACCCGTGATCGCCCCAGTCCATCCACTCCATACCCCCTTCCTCGCCGTCCTCGGCTTTTCTCCGCTTCTTCAGGCCAGGAGCCGCTCCCGGCGTAGCCGCTGCTGCAGCCGCAGCTACGACCCCTCGTGAGATACTGCCGAAATCATGTTCGCCGTCATCGTATTCCATCTCTTCCATGTAACGGCCAACGATACCGTCCGGATGGCCACGGACGTAGAGGATCGAATAGGGCGTTACCCTCTGCCGCAGGGATTCGAACGGACGCGAAAGTACTTCGCCCCATGTCGGAGCAGGAGCTGTCGCAGTCGCAGTGCTGCTCCCGGATCGCCGTGAGGTACTGGGGCGTAAGCGCCGCAACTCGTCTTCCTGCGTGCGAGGCGAAACGACCGGTCGTTTCCGCCAGCACAGCATACGGCACATGGGTCTCCCATCATTCGACTGCGTGCAGAACGAGAAGCACTTCTCTGGGATGACCGGGATCGCGACGGACCGCTGGGCTGCTTCGCCATCTGATTCTGATTGTTGGGCGAAATACGTTAAAGATGGATTATGCTTCGAGGCAAGCGACGAAGCGTTTGGCAGACCTGGGAAGAGCGGGTTGATGGATGGCCCTGCCGCCGCATTGGTGTTTGTATTTGATGGTATAGTGTATAAGCCAGCCAAGACGTGGCTTGACGCCGAGGGTGATGTAGATGGCTGTGGCTGGGAGGCCGATCCTCGATCATCAGTCGGTTCGTGCTCTGTTATATGCGGCGGCGATGCGGCAGAAGTCGGGGGAGGCGAATGGGACGGTTCGCCCTCGCGAGATGGGAGAGGAGGCGCCATGTTGGCTGCGTATGGGTTGCGGAGGCTT
This sequence comes from Cryptococcus sp. GC_Crypt_5, assembly GCA_026538355.1. Taxonomy (NCBI): domain Eukaryota; kingdom Fungi; phylum Basidiomycota; class Tremellomycetes; order Tremellales; family Cryptococcaceae; genus Cryptococcus; species Cryptococcus sp. GC_Crypt_5. Next base: position 54,478 of record JALPBZ010000099.1, on the reverse strand, counting down.
ACAAGTGAGAGAGGAGGAAGCAGGAATGTTGTAATATATGCACAGCGTGGATGAGGAATGTCTGTGTACTGGAGTAATCGTAACTTTATGTATCACTCGAGTAGGGTGGCGATGATCGATTGAATGAGCGATCACGTGCCTATAAAACGATTTTATCGTTCAGTTGCAGGCCTATACGGACAATCAGGTCCGAGCTGTTTTGGATTTCAGTAATAAGTTGATGAAATCTTCAATATGTTTCATCTCATCAAACAATTTCATCTCTGAGCAGTAACCAGACACAGACGCGATGTCGGCGCTACCTCACGCTTCGCCGCCCCCTGAACCGGCCATTGAGGGGGTAGCATCCACTGTCGACTCATACCCGGAAGCGCCTGAGTCCAGCGGACCCGAGCTCTCAGCGCAAGAGCCCTTCAACGCTGATGTCGCCGGCCCGTCGACGACATTTATTCCGAGGGAGAGAGCGCCTTCTCCGCCTTTACCGAACATGAAAGACCGATCGTTCCCTCTCGCTGACGCGTCGTCGGATGAGGACGAGTCCGACGACGAGGTTTTGGCCACACTCCCAGTCTACTTGAGTCCGGCGATATGGCCGCACCTCGATCTGTACCAGTATCCGTTGCAGCACAGGAGTATCGCCGTGCCCAGCTGGGCCCGGGATAGGGGCAAGAACATATCTGCCCGAGTCAAAGAGCGGGTCGGGAGGGTAGAGGTGGAAATCCCCGTTGATGCGGGTACGAGTTACTGGCGGGAGGATCGCGCGCGAGATCTGGGGTTCGTCACGGATGTCAATAAGGAGATGAATGGGGACGGGGACGATGTCCATGGTGGCTACGGCTTCGGAGGACGGGGCTCTGGAAGTAAAGACAAAGAAAAGAAGGGTAAAGATAAGAAGAAAAAGGAGGAGAAATGGGGCGACAAGATGCGCTTGACGAGCGAGACCGTGCCCAATGCCACGGGGTACTACTCTGGTGTCGTACGCGATGGTACGTTGCAAGCCTCTGCTCATGAGCTCCTTTTGAGCATATAAGAATCTCACACTAATTGCGATAACACTGCGTAGGCGCACTGCACCTGCACCCAATTTCCAAGACGATGCAATTCCGCACCTCGCTGAACTACCTGGACGACGCGGACACGCGCCAGCGGGACCGCGCGACCCGGCGCACGGCTAACGGGGGGGACGACTCCGACGACGACTACAACCCCGGAGGAGGAGGGGGCAAGTCGAAATCTGCCAACGCGAAGGGAGGTGCAGCACCAGTGAAGGATCTGCGGCCCATGCGCAAGCTGTTGGACGAAGAGGAGAATGACGGGAGTGGGAGCATCAAGGATTTCAGGAATAAGATGTGGTGGTTGGCTCGGCGCGAGGACGAGGACGCGTGGGTCGATTATCAGTGGAAGGCCGGCATGGACGTGAGTCGTCTCTTCCACTCCACCTGTTATCTGCTCGCACATGAGCTATCGCATTTGTTTCCATTTGTCTCATTTGGATAATAAGCTAATCGCGAGCTACGTTTCGCTTGTCCCGCAGGACGACGAGATCGCCCAGGCCCTCGATGCCCTTCTCGTCCCCGAGGAGAAGAGAAACAGGTTACTCTGCAAGACGAGAGGTCTAGACTACCTAGATAGGACATGATATGACGAAATTGACGAATATCATGACATGTATGCTCATGCGCATATAGGTGAACCCATACTCAATCTGAATGTACAGTCTACCGCGGCTCTCGCAATCCAGCGCCCATTCGACCAAGTTTATGGTAGCCATGACCATGTTCTGACCAAATATGACAAAGCAATCGATACATATGCAACAAGCAACTATGCTATAACCAGAACCAAATGAATGCTATAAATGACAAATTACATGTATGCCATGCGAAGAATACCGCCAATGCTCCCCCGTCTTCAGCCCTCAGCCTTGAGCTTTAAGCCAATCACATCACCTCAGCCCTAGATTTGGTAGTGGGAGCCATAGCCCACCGACCTTTCTCCCTCTCTCCCTTAGGTCCCACCGCGTGCACCGACGCAGCCGTGGAGAGATTGACATCTCGTTCCTTCAACGCCCGCGCCTCTCTTCTCCGTTCGTCCGCGAGATCCGGCCCTACTGATTCAACCACGAAGGCATCCTCGTCGTTCTCGTCGCGTTCTCGTTCCCGCTCCGCCTCAAAGTATCTATCGTCTTCTTCGTCTTCTTGTGCGTCTTCCGCCGCTCGTCCAATCCATTCTTTCGTTGTTAGAGGATTCACCAGGAAGCGTTCCTGATAGTGCTCGTGATCCGGACATACTGTAGAAGAACCGAAGAATCAACACCTGGTCATACATGTTGATTTGATATCTTGAACAGCCGGACTCACAAGAATCACGGGATGCTGGGATACCTTGACCGAATTGCAGATCTCGTAAATCAGGATGAAAGTATGCACGGTCTACGATAGCATTTGTCAGTCTCATCTTGCATCTTTGAACCGAGGAATGGCTGTGACTGCTGTCGACTCACGTTTGCCACCTTCGACTTCGTGGAGCATCCCGCACTTTCCCTCGTTCGGGTGGACAACCTCGTCCTGTGCTTGATCTTGGTCATCGTCCCCATCTTCTTCGCTCGGAGCTAAGAACGGATGTCTTAACGCTTGAGCAGCTGATAACCGCTTCGTTGCATCAAGTCGCAATAATCGAGCACAGAGGTCGATGGCTTGATCAATCGATTCGATGTGTTCTTCGGCATCTGCAGATGTGGGCGAGGTCATGTGAGGAGTGTAGATATGCGGATTGAGCTTCGAGACCAAAGCTACCAAAGATGGAGGAGGAGCATCCACAGATGGCACATTGGTCATGATTGTACGATCTGCAAACATGGGATCTGTCAGCCCGTCCCAGAAGAACGATTATTGCAATCTGCTCACTATGAAGCAGAGCGCAGCGCTCCATCGCTCCCCGCCCAAAGATAGCCGCAATCTCCATCAAAGCCTCAATATCATCGCTCGAGTTGAAAACAGGAAATTTGTGCGTCAAGATAGACAAAAGCATCACTCCTGCTGACCACGTGTCGATGGCTATGTCGACCTGTCAGTATCCGCCCATGGGCATAGATTCAGCGACACTCACCGACTGTCTGATCTGGGCATTTGAGCAAGACTTCCGGTGCGCGAAAGCCTCTCGTACCAGCACGATTGGTCTTGATAGCCGGTCTCTTATCTTCATGTGGGAAGCCTACTCGCCCTTCTCCGGCTCTAGAACGCTTGCGTGCGTCATATACTGCTTGTTCCACCGCCTGTGTCTCGTTCGTCTTGATCTTGGAGCCTTGTAGAGACATAATGGTAGCTGGTGCATGTTGACACGTGGGTTTCCGTGGTGGGCAGTAGCGCTGGATAGGTGATCAGCGAACGACTGAATGTCAACGGCGGATGACCTACTTCGGCAAGGCCAAAATCTACCAAGACGCCTTCCTCCGTCTCGTAGTCATACAAGAAGTTGGCTGGCTTCACATCACGGTGGACGATACCCCGTTTGTGTATATCTTTAAGAGCTCGAAACAAGCACCGAAGATAACTGCGCATATGTGGAGGGTCCATATGTCGGTAGAAGTGCTATTGAGGTGCATCTATCAGAATTTGTTCCTGCATTAGCAAGATCAACCTACACGAAAGTCATCGCTCCGGTGGAATGGCAGAATGATGATGACCTGGTCTTCCTCTCGAAAAGCTGAGATGAGTTGGGAGACATGACGGCAACCTCTGAAATAGACAGCGTGAGCTGAGCATCTTGGGGACCAGGTCTATCAGCTCACCTCAAACCTTCTAGAATGGCGAGTTCGTTTTCGATTCTTGCTGGACTGCTGGTGACGAGGATCTTCTTGAGAGCGACCTTGACGGTTTCTGGCTCGGCAGTATTCGAGTCCGATTTTCCGGTCCAATATGAATTGGAGTATTCGTTGTGCAATTGATCATGCGCAAGGTATACAGACGAGAATGTGCCTATGTATGCGAGTGTCAATGACATCGCTGGACGATGGTAAGGATGTCGACTTACCTTCGCCTAATCTATCCACAATCTTGTACCGTCTCAGCCCATTCAAAGCTACACTGAGGACCAGTGAGCTGTCGATGAACGCCCGAATATCGCGCTTGACAGATGTCCGCTCGAGCACTGGTCGGTGGTCCATCTCATAGTCCTCCGAATCGCCTGAGTGGTAGCTGCTAGGTGACGGTTGATCTTCATCCCAGTGTTCCTCTTCGTTTAGATCCACGGTCTTCTCAAGGACCTGCGTCATGCGATCTTGGAGCGGAGCTGGAGCTGAAGGCGCAGAGTGGTTTGATGAGTTGGATAATTGCGATTTAGAATGTGATCGAGTATCGGTAGGCGGGGGCATGACTTTTCGCAGATCGACAGAATGTGAAGCCGGTTCGACAAGGGTACTTTCCTCCTGCTCCGCCTCCAAGTCGGGATCCGTATCCTGAGGCTCCCGCCCGTCCTCATCTTGAGCGACGAGATACTCTTCCTCCCCCTCAGCCTCGCCGTCGGCTTCCCCTTCGTCATCGCTGTCTTCCTCAACGAAGAAATCGCCTTCTTCGCGTATTGTAGTATCATATTCGCCTTCCTCCGCCGCTGCCGTTCCTATGGTCTCCGTAGGCTCCGTTGACGGTTCTGTGTCTGCCCCAAAATCCAAAATGTCCATACCATCCTCCTGGTTTTGCTCTTGTTCCAAGGCCATAGCTTCGGCAACAGTCCCCGTTTGCTCCGAGAACAAGACACTGTCTTCACCTTCTCCGCCTTCGCTTGTTTCCGCGTTATCACCTGTATCGCCGTCTTGCAGAGCGTACGAGCTAGGTCCAGCTACTGTCGTCGTGTACATCGGAGCTGCAGCAGAAGCGTTTTGAGCTTCAAAGTACTGCTCCATACCATAGCTGTATCCTGATATACGATTACTGAAGCCCTCAGTAGCGGCCGTGGTGGTAGCGTAAGTGATCGATTCTTCCGCTTCCGCTTCCGCTTCGCAATCCTCCGACACGTCCTCATCGCGTATAGGTGTCGGCTCGCGCACGCGCTTGCTCACTCTTCTCGGCGACGTAGAAGGTGTCACCGATCCTTCGCGTTGTCGCTTACTGCTCCGTGACGTCGAGGCGGAGACAGACGAGGCATGCTGCTGGGTGGGAACTTGGAGGTGGAAATGAGGTCGCGTGGAGGTTTCGGCGTGTTGCCACGATGATACCGATGAGAGCGGTGGTGGTGGGGAAAGCGAGGTAGAGGCGGAAGACATATCTCGTCGCGCGACGGGGAGGGGTAGGGATCAAGAAGGGTGTGAGGGAGAAGCGGTAGAGCTGTTTTTGACACGTCCTTTTGGGAGCGAGAAGAGTGGAGAGCGGTGTTGTTGAAAATGGAAATGGACAAAAACGTCAGGCGCGACAACGATGCACAACAAACAGCGTGTCTCTGAACCGTCACGTGATAGGGCGTGCTCACCACGTGGCAGCTAGAGTTGACTATAGCGCTCGGACCATGGCGCGTGAGAAGATAACCGGTGATCAACGTACCCGGAGCGGAGCTTGACAACGGGGCATGCTGTATACTCGTACTAGATCATAGCTGCACATGGTCACGTCGACTCTTCCTTTCATTCTACGTATAAGACCGTTGCTCAGGTAGAACCGATCCAGCCGCAGTCGACCTTCCTCTCGATACCATACAACAATCACCATCGCCAGAGCTTTCCTAGGACATTCATTCGTATCAAAGATGAGTGGCGAAACTGAGACTCAAGCTCGACACCACTGGCAAGGTGTCCTCTCCTCCGCTCTGGACGCGGTAGGGCACACCCCTCTGATCCACCTCAAGCGCATAGGAGAGCAAGAAGGGCTCAGATGCAATCTTCGTGAGTGGGTGCTATCTGTTGACCTATGATCAAAGCACTTACACCCGTCACTCATGATCTTGAGCAGTGGGCAAATGCGAGTTCTTCTCTGCTGGGGGCTCTGTAAAGGACAGGATAGCAAAGGTGAGCTCCACCAGTACTTCCCTGCATGTACCGAGCTCATCATGGACCGTTGTTATGCAGCGTATGGTGGAACACGCGGAGAAGGAGGGTAGACTGATACCGGGACAAAGCATAGTCATCGAGCCCACCAGTGAGTAGCTCGCTTCATGATCGTGTAACAGAGCTGAGGTTATTATAATTTAGGTGGGAACACAGGTATGTACTTGCAGCTCCTCTACTCTCCACGAATATTGAGCAGCTGCCCTTTCTAGGCATTGGTCTGGCTTTGGCTTGTGCATTGAAGGGATACAAGTGAGTCAACCTGGCTGGGTAATAGGGTTCCGGGTACTCGGAAGACAAGATCAGCCATACTGACTGTTCCAACAGGTGCATCATCACTCTTCCTGCCAAGATGAGCTTGGAGAAAGAGGTTATGTTGCGGGCCCTAGGAGCAGAGATTGTGCGAACACCGTAAGCATCAGCGACGTCGACCATTGGAACGAGCTAAGTGAGCCGGGATGTACACTTAGGACTGAGGCAGCGTGAGCCCTTCCTAGCCCTATCTCGTTGATGACATGCTAAGCGCCGCCTCTCGTGACGTAGTTGGGACAGTCCGGAAAGTCATATCGGTGAGCGTGTAGATCTTTAGGCGTCTGACACTAGCTCACGCGATTCCTGCAGGTATCGCACGCAAGCTTCAAAAGGCCATTCCTGGTGCAGTGATCCTGGACCAATACTCGAATCCGCACAATCCCCTAGCGCACTACTATAGCACCTATGAGGAGATAATAGTGAGTTCGGACCCCTTGCCCCTTTTGTGTCAACGAGGACAGCTACTAAGATACTGAACACACGCAGTACGCTTTGGACACTTCTGATCTACCGCGAAAAGATATCGCTCTCCTTGTCGCTGGTGCGGGAACGGGCGGAACGATTACCGGTCTTGCTCGAGCCATCCGTGACGCAGAGAAGGCGCATTCACCTTCCGCCAATGGTCACAATGAGGCAGACGGCATATCTCATCGGCGCACGAAGGTTCTCGCTGTAGATCCCGAGGGGTCGATTCTGGGTGGTGGCGAGCCAGGCAACTATGAAGTCGAGGGTATCGGATACGTGCGTCTGCCACACAATCAGCTGCCTTTCGATCTGCAAAGCAACTAGTGGTAGCTGATCAAAAGGGTGACCTTGCAGGATTTCTTCCCTGAAGTGCTTGAGCCCAACCCGCCGGTGGTGGACGAATGGATCAAGACCAACGACGAAGAAGCGTTCGCCGCAACCAAGCGGTTGATGTCAGTACTTGACTTCTCAGCTGAAACTTCAGAGCTGACAGCTGTATTCGTCTGACTACAGTCGAGTAGAAGGACTGTTCGTGGGCGGTTTATCAGGCTCAGCGTTAGCCGGAGCACTGCGATACCTCCGTTCCTCATCAGGGAAGAGTATAGCCCAAGATCCCACAGCGAACGTAGTAGTCATCCTACCCGATAGCGTGCGGAACTATATGAGTAAACCATGGTTCCTCGACACTGCGAAGTCGGGCATAACGGAAGGTGAAGGAGAAGAGGAAGGGAAAGGGGAAGAGTTGGTCGGTCAGATCAAGGCGATCTTGGGGAGGGAGTTGGGGGACGTTAGTGGTGTTGTGCACCAGGCTGAGAAGGAGGGAAAAAGTCTGGAGAATGGAGATGGAGTAAATGGGCATTAAGTATCCATCGTTGTGTTTTTAAAGTGAACGACTGGCGTGTGTGCTCGTCGGCGGGCGGAATAAGGAAGGATAATTACCTGTTCGTGTCTGTAGAATGTGCAGCTCATCAGAGTAGACTTGTATCATTTGGATCCCTCTGAGGTTTTCTGTACCCATTGTCTAAGGCTTGCTTGTAGCGTGCTTGTGGTGGTCATGAACTGTATGCTACATGCTCGGAGAAGAGTATCAATATCGCGATGCAGGGTATAAAATCGCTATGCCATACACTCCACTTTGTCCATGCATCACCTTACCCATCTCCCCTCAAAAAAGACCATGATCCAACAATGCCCACAGGCAAGTCCTCAATATGCTCACGCCTCCTCCCCATCCGAGTCCTCATCGTCATCTGCGTCGTCATCCTCCCCCGAACTGAGCTCGAGGGCAGCAAAGAACCCCCCTGTCCGCCGAACTCCTTTGGCCTCCCCTCCTTCCTCTTCCTCTTCATCCTCCTCCTCGTCTTCATCTTCGTCTTCCGCCCCCTCCTCGTCCTCGTCCTCGTCTTGTTCGTCCGCAACACCCGAGTGTTCTCCAGTAAGTCCCCCAGCCGTGTTCTCATCATCACTACCGCCCCCTTCGTCCAGATCCGTATATCCCTCGTCGGCCTGGAGTATAGCTGCATCTGAACCTAACCATATTCCCACTCCTTCTCTTCCCGTTATGTCGACGTTGGAAGGATAGAAGCCCCATCGGATCTTGCCATCTGCCAGAGCTCGCATCACTGTACCAATGGTCGTCAGTCATGAAAGAGACTGCAATACTGGCCATCTTGCGGTCACACGTGAGATTGGGACTTACTGCCATTGGCGGACCGATTGGTGTCCGGTCTTCCGCTCTTAGCCGTTACTACGATAGGTCCAAGCGCGTCAGTAACCAATATAGAGGAACGACCTGCTCTGCACCAGTCCTCGATATCGATGGGACTCACAGAAACCTCGGTCGACAGCCCGCCCATCAATGATATTCCCAGCGGTCCATTTCACTTGCTTCTGCTCCTCTTCCTCCTTCGCCGCCCGCTCTGCAGCTTCGGCGGTTCTGTAAGTCTTCCTGCCCACGTATGCCGGCTCTTCGACCACAGGCAGCGGAACACGGAAGATCGTTTCGAGCGGTAGGTGCTGCGCGGCAAGGTGGATACAAGCTGGTAATGAAGGGATTTGGGAGATTGGTATTACTGCGAGTGGCGATGTCAATATGGTCTCATCACGGAGCTACTGCATCTTTTGCAAGGATGACACGAGCCTCGTCTTTCGACAAAAGAGGACACAGGATGGACTCACTTCCTGCCAGCGCTTGTAGCTCCAGCCCGACGAGAGACGGACAGACAAGTCCGGGGCAGTCAACGATCTTGACCTCTTTCTTCGGGCCCCAGAACATCGTTTGAAAGTGTTTTGTCTAGCGGGATGCCGCGGAATCAGCAACTGCCTCTGAGGCGCCGACAATAATCCGGACTGGCTGCATTTATCCGATTGACTCACTTTGCCTGGAGTTCTGCTTGCTCGCACTTTCTGTTCCCCTAGCAGCGCATTGAGCAACGACGATTTGCCAACATTGGGCTGGCCGATAAGCCCAATGGTCAACGGCTCGAATTGGGGATCTCTCGATGGGCCAGTACCAGCTTGCCTAACTGGAGTAGTATCGTCCGCTTGATCCTGCTCGTGCTGTTCTAGTCCTTCTACTTGCGAAGCATTGGTGTGCGGTGTTTCGATAAGTGTAAGGTCGTCATCTTCCTCATGGAGTGCACTCCAGTCGACTGTTCGGCGTACGGGCGCTTGCCACTCTTTTGCCTTCTCAGGGTCATCTTTGGCCCATTGCGGTGGAGTGAGCAGTCGTCTGTGTGCCGCCTGCAAAGCCGAGATGAGTTCGTCCAGCGATTGTCGAGGTATATCGGGCCTATGGCGGCCTTTACCTGTCGAGAGGTGCGAGTCAGCTTCTAGTCTCGCAGATTGCCGTTCGAGAAGAGGATTCGAACATACCTTCGTAGAGCAAGTGCAGGTCGTAGCTCATGACACTGACGACCTGAATACTGTCTTCGCCCCACCATCCCTTGACCCACTCTTTCCAGCCATGCAGAGCGACCGGGTCGACTAAATCCGCTTTCGTCAGAATGAGGATCACTTCTTTGCGCGGTTTGAGAGATTGCAGATGGGTTCGCAGTGATGGCGGACAGTGCAGTGGGGGACATCGCGAGTCGAGAAGTAGTAAGAGGACGTGGGAGACTTCTGTCACTCGCCACCTGTGCACTGGGCATCAGCATGATACATACGTACCGTGAGGCGTGATCTCATCGACCATGGAGTACTTACAGCTGTCGCCAGACTTCGAGATTGGTCTCGAACCATGAGGGACCTCTCGGCCATACCAACTTCTCATCATCTTGGTCGAGTTCCTCCTCTTCGCCTGCTTCTGGCTCCTCGACATCGTCGTCTTCCGCATCAACCCAATCCTCGACGATCTCTTGGGTGTTCTTCAACCATTTCCTGAACATGCCCTCCTCATTCCTCTCCACTTCCTTTTTGGTCTGACCCCACCTGAACTTTGGTCTAGCGGGCACAGACAGTCTGCCATCTTTGTCCCTGTCCGTTAAGAGGTGTAGAGGGAAGAGTGCGCTAGCGGAGGGTAACGGTCGTTCCAGTACGTCCGCAAATGCCAGATCTCTCGTTCGAGTAGGGTAGTCTGCCGAGAGACCGATGAACTTCGATTGCAGTTTCCGAGTATCGGTCCCTGCGCCCAATTGGACTGGGCCGCCAGATCGGGATTGCCTCGATGCCCGCGCTTTGATGACGGCTCCTTGTTTCACGATGGCGGTGTCGGAAGCGTCCAGCTCGCCCCGCTTCACTGCGCGAGCATCGAGGATCTGCGCTCGCTTCTTCTTGTGTGAGAAGGGGACTCGGCGTGGCATGAGGTATCTTTTCGTCGTCTTCCGTTGGTGAGTACTTGTTCTTAAATAGATCAATGAAGTGACGGTAAGTAGCAGCTCCAGAAATCACTGGTACTTGAAATGAAGAATACAAAATAAGTAATGACGTGTGACATTTATATGCATGACATCAGGATGACAAGATTACAAGTGCACAGTCTCGGACGAGTGTCGGATCCGAGCAGATCATGAGCGATGCATAGCGCTCACTGGCCAGTTGGGCCCGAGTCGTCATGCATGCAGATGAAGCTGTTACCAACTCACGTCGGATCCGACAATGTAGCGGAGGATATTATGGCAAGGAGTTGAGTGAGGGTTTTGCCGACAGAAGTGGAGGACGACCGTTCTAGATCCGCTGTAGATAGCCGGTCTTCTCGGACTTACAATCCGGCACTGAGCACACACCCAGCATCGCAACTTATCCATACTCGCCGTACTATCTGTCTCTCTTCCCAAGTAGACCAAGTATCCCAGACCAAGAGCAAGTCTAGAGGAGCGAAATGGCAAACCCAACAACAGCGGACCCAAACCCACTAGCGCTCGAGACCATCGCGTCCGCCAGCACGCTCACAGACCTCTTATCGATCCTCTTCGAGCCCTCGCCTCCTCTGCATTCCCTCCTCGTGCCTTCGGTGCTCTTACGACTCACCGCCCGATCTACTCCGCCCAGCTCATATAATGAGTTGATCAGTATTTGCGAAGCGGTAGCGCGGGATTGGACGTGGGACGAGAAGGCAGAGTTCCTCAGTGGTCATCCGATGATTGGGGAGGTGAAGGGGTTGAGTGCGCTGAGCGGGAAAGAGCAGGGCGGGGCGAAACCTACCCCCAAAGTGGTGTTGGACAGGTAAGCCTAATCATCCATTCTGAAGCGCGATGACTAGCAGTTCTTCTCCGCGAGTTTAGTAGATGGACTAGTTGAGAAGATGGGAAGAGACTGATCCATCTACAGGCTCGCCCACCTCAACGCACTATACTGCAAGATCTTCCCAGGACTGCGATACATAACATTCGTCAACTCGCGTCCGCGATCCGCCATCATACCCGAGATGGAGGGCGTGCTGGGTCTATCTCCGTTCCCCGAACCTCTGCCTGAGGGGTACGACGCTACCCAACCTCCTCTCGACTCGGAAGAAGTCAGGGAGAGGATTAGAGCGCCAGATAGTCAAGAGTGGAAAGATGAGTGCGAGAGGGGTTTGGCAGACGTCTGGCGGATTGGGAGAGCGAGACTTGGTACATTGGGCTTGCAGTAGTTCCCGAGCTTCTGAGCGGATTGCTCAGCACAGGGATGAGGAGAAAGGGCATCATAGACACACACAGTTCGTCGTCGTCGGCACTTGCGCCTTTATCATTGAACTGTCAGGATGAGATAGCTGAACCGACCTGGATCCTCGCAGATGCCGAGTCAAACTATGCATCAATGCCATAATCTCATAACCCCTTGTGCTAAGCACCATCTAGGTGTCTAATGATCTACTAACTATACAAATACAGTAACACGTGTCTACGGCTTCTGGACTCTGGCCTAGTACATCCTAACGCACTCGTTGTCGTTCAGTGTATAGCTGTATTTGCAAGCTGACACCTGACATGCTCCGCGCAAGCAGGTAACTCCGCCTAAAGCGACCCCAGGCAATGCCGAGCAGCTAAGAACGGTCATCAGTGGATGTCTCAGGTGCTGAACAGGTGAGGTATTGCAACTCACTCGACTCCGGGTGCTGCCGCTCGTCTACTTGCTCGGAAGGCGCCACGCATGCAGCCGCCGCAAGATTCTAGGTCGGCCTTGGTATCGACGCACTTTTGGCAGAAAGAAGACACGTCAGCTGTGGAAGCATAATATTGCTGTCCCACTCACCTCGAATGAGCTGGAGTCGCCTGTGATGGCACAGCCCGTTAGACCAGCAGGGCAATATGGATTTTGGTTCCTTTTCGCGAGGTTGAGCTTCTCTTTGAGGTTTCTCCTGGCCAGTCCGCTCGCGGCCGCAGCAGCGGTTTGCTCGTAGACGAATAGATTGTCCGCGTCGGCAGCGTCGCAAGTTGCTGCGGTGTTGATTACGAGATAATTCGTGCATTGGCAGATGCCCTCGGTGCTGAAATGGGAGTACGAGATGTACGTGTAGGTTTCGCAAAAGGTGAAACAAGCTCCAATGTCCGACACGAATGCCGACTTGCTTGCTCCGGTCGACGAAGTATCAGAAGCGCAACCGTCGAACGTGAAGCTGGACGTAAGGGCGTAAGTCTGTTTGGCAATACGAACAGGCGAATTAGCGCCCCCTCAACGGATTTGGACGATGTTCCGTGTCTCGTCACTCACCGAAGCCAAGTCACTATCACAGGTACCAGCCGAGTCCTCTGCTGGCTGAAAGGTAGTAGCAGCGCTGCTCGAGCAACGACACTCGTATGGACTAGACTCATACGCAGCATACGCGTAGCCCGCATCTACACATGCGGACTAAGGACCATCAATGGTCAGCATAAAGTGATAGTCCCGATGCAAAATCACGTACCATACAGCCGGACAGACTTGTATCGTCGGGAGTCAGGTCGGTACCACTGGGAGCGTCGGCAAAGTCGATACATCCCGTGAAGGCGTAACCGCGAACCGATCGGGCCAACAAGATCATTGCGGTCAATGACGAGAGTAACATCATGGTGATTGTAAACGAAGTGTTTGGTTCAAGGCGGTAATGAGGGGGGAAAGTATGATGAGCTGCATTCTTATGTCCAGCTATAGTCTGTCTATATAAGTACTCGTTAGTTGGTGACCGGCACAATGCTGCCAAACTTTTTTGTGCTGCAACACCAGCCCCCGTTTCGAAACATCTCAGCTGCAGAAGTCCATTGTTCTTCTTACGGTATCAGCCATGTGCGAACGGTGCTGGCTCGAGCGCTGCTCAAGGCATGGTCTGAGCAAGCTCGACCGCGCAGCGTCTGGAGAATTTGCGGGTGGGCATCGATGCAATCGAGCGTACAAAGCGAGCGGTTCCCATTGTTCTATACTAGACGACGATGCTAGACTACACTATGCTGCACCCAAACGTGTGGACGACATAGTCCGCTGCGCCACTGGACGTCGTCCGAAACAGTGAAGCAGTGAAACAGGATTCGCCCCGGACGCTAAATGCCCATGAGGCAGAAGGTGCTGGGCGGCAGGCAGAACAAGGGGAACGGAGCGAGTGAGCGGCTGAGCGGCTGAGCTGCTGAGAAGCATAGCTTTGGTCAGTGGTGACCCTAATACGGCTGACGCTTGACGGCGTGGGTTCGACTGAGACACGGAGTATCTGCGCCGTACTCTCCCATGCGTATTGTACTCGGTCTCGTAGTCATCGAAGGCGTACAAGGTGAGCTGCAAGTGGTAGCCCAGGAACGCACGATGGACGATACGGCCTGCCGTTCATGTTCCGTGTAGGTAGCCAGACAGCCAGATAGCGGCGATGCATACTTTGGATTTGGATTTGCGTAGTATCCCGAGGGTCTCACCCTGTAACCGTCACCAGAATATGCCATTGTTCCTACATGTCACAATGTCTGATTGTCCACTTGCTGAGTCTGGGTGACACACTGCACGCAAACTGTACGCTTGCAGCACAATAGCTTTTCTCGCCTTTCGGAGCAAAGCTTATCTCTCCCGCATCCCGCGATACAATAGCTTCAGAGCAGCCAGCATAAATCATATCAGGGCCACGAGCTACATGTTTGACGGTCACTCTCGATCGCAGAGTTGATTGTCCCTCGCCTTGGTCCAAGTACCGCGGTACGAAGACAAAGAACCAGAAGAACGGATACGGCATGCGATAGCGCAGCGCGCAGCGCGAAGGGCGCGGGGCGCAGTGAATACCTCCGGATTTCTCCGAGCACTGGATCGCTTTTCGGCGTGGCGTGCCGTGCCGTCTCGCTCGGATGACCGAGGTCAACGATGGATCACCCATGCTCATGTCACATACAAGAAATACAGACGCTGACGTGTGAGGCATTCGGATGATGGCGCACGCCGCACCGCGGTGGCTTGTATCGGATGAGCTATGCCGTACTCTATTCTAACGACGACGTTCGGCGTGCAAGCATGTGGTCCGAGCCCTCGAGTAATGAGCACAATCGCTCCTTTCGGGCGTTGGAAGGTTATTCCATCGCATATGGATCAAGACGATCAGAGTTCGTGTGTCGTAAGACTGCGCTCTGCCGTGTCGCTGCCAAGAACAGGGGTCAAAGCATCCTTGGCCTGCGACGGTCGTCTACGGCTGTCTTATGCATGACACCGCCTGACTGCCTGCAGCCTGCACGACTGGGGTAATTATGCTTACAAGGTTCTCGCTCCGTGTTCCGTGTTCCGGTGCCTCCAACTTTATCGTCCCAGACCCTGAATACCGATTCCAGAAAGGAGAATGGCTTTTCCTATTGTTCTTTTCGAATGCTGTCACGACCTAGCATTAGGGGATACATGCAACATTGCACAGCATTATATAACGTACTGTTACAATGACTATCATGTCTACTATGCATATCCGAGAGCCTTCCGCCCGATGTGAGATAGTAGGGCCAAAGGCACGCATGCCACTCCCGCCAGCACGGTCCGGGTCCAGTTACTGACCTGCCGTACCTTGTCTGATCGCGTGATCAGCGTCAGAATGTCGAGCGGGAGCACTAAGATGTTGAGTGGTGCGAAGAGAGGTAGTGAAGCGTATTGTTCAGGATGGTATGGCGATGTCGTACTTTTCCCGTGAGACCTAATTCCTCTTTCTACTTCGCTCTCATTTGGTTCAGCACCGTTACCAATCTCGCCTCGCTCCGCATTAGAGGGCTCATTGCCGTCAACGTCCAGACCATTTGGTGGATTGATAGCCGGCTCATGCTCCGCTATTCTCTTGGCGTACTTCCGCACAGCGTCAGCCCATGCTCTCCGCGCCTCACGCCCCACTCCGACCCCATACTCCTTCTCCCAATCATCGCCCTCCCTGATCCCGCCTTTCCATCGCTTGACCGTATCGTCGTCCCACGCGTCCCTCGGAGTATATATAGCCCTTGCGGCCGTGAGGATGACCGAGGCGATGAAGAGGAGTGAGAGGGTGATGAAGATCCATACTCGGGCTTCGAATGGGGCTATGCCCGATTCCACTGGGTCGTTGATCAAGCCGTTCCTGTTTGTTGAGTATCTGCGCTCCTTTATTGGATGCAGGAGCGACATCGTGGGATCACTGAGCTCGCTCTGTGGTTGAGCGAAACCGACGACGAAGAACCCCCTGAATATGTCCCCGTTCATAGACCAGCTGAACACCGCGAATAAGAACAAAACAAGCGGCATCAAAAACCCCGCTGTGCGGAGGGAGCGCAGCATGCATCGTCGAAGGAGTATTGATAGTGGTAAGAGCCCTTTGAGCAGTATCGGTATGGACGGGGAATCAGGTAGGATGAGCGAGAAAGTGAGAGTTGGGATGGAGAGGGTGAGGGAGGTGTAGGCTTGTTGTGGATTAGCGAGCGTTGCGAGTATTAGTGATATATGAGTTGGGAGGTAGAGTAGACGGTGCAGTAGTGATGTAGATTCTTGGACAGGCTGCCAAGATAGTCAACGCGTTGCTAGTACAAGCAGACTGGAAGCTTACGCTGATCAAGTGCGAGCCAGCCCATATGAGCCAAACTACCTCGACGGCAGTTACGCCGCGAGAGCGCTGATCGTTTTCGTAAGGGGTAATGAGACGACCGGGACTTATGGCTATCGCAAGCGTAAGACCAAACAAGACCAATGAAGAAGCGAGATGGAGGTAATGTATCCGTCTAAGTGAAGCGAATATCAGCTTCTGCAGCTCCTGCTCAGCCCGACAGCAGAGAGCGACTCACTTCGGTGTGGCTACACGCAGCGAACGGTCGTACAATCGTGCTGGGAATGAAGCAGCACTAGTCTCTGGGGACTCGGTCGGTATGATGCCTTGTTCCCATATCAACTCGAGGACATGCCGTACGGTCGGATGAGAGAGGAAGGGGGAAGGGGTTGAACGATGCACAAAGGGGGGTAAGAGCAGGTCGATAGCTGAATCGCAGTACGTCGTTAGCTACACATATCTAATTCCTGCGGAGTGGGTGCACAATGGTCAGCTAGACTCACCGTTCACGCACTGCCCTCCGTCAATCACAGGCCAACGGCGCCATAACACCCTGAGAATCACCTCATCCTCTACGTCCCTCGTACCGCTCTCACTCCCATTCTCCGCACCTCGATCATCTGCGCCCATCATCGCGCAGGCACCATCGAGTATATCTTCGATCCTATCGCAGAGTATCGTGTTTACTCTCCGAGCCAATCCTGATTGAGCGAGCTGCGAGCGGATTGACGAAGACCGATCATACGTTTTCGGCTGGAGGAGGTGGACGGCGTACAGGTGTACGGCTAGTGATGCGTCGTCGTTTCCACTTCCACATGCTGCTTCAGCTAGGTTTGGTGCTGTGGAGTCGGCTGAGCTCGGCATTGAGGTTTTGATCGTGTCTGTTAACTTTATTGATTGATCGAGGAGCGTGAATGTGTTCGAGACGTTATTCGGCTGCAAGTCCGGACCCTGGTCTTGCAGAGAGCCTGAGAAGCCATGTCCAGCAGGCTCATTGCTGCCGGGAGCCAAGAGCGGCGTCCTCTCAGATGCTGACATGGCCTGATGTCTGTAGTGAGGGACATTGGCTATCTATGCGTCGGTACAGACGCACTGTGACATACTCGGGTATGTCCAAGTCCAGGTGCAGATGTAACTTGTCAACATTACCGGAGCGGGCATCGCCGCCGTGTGACGCTCGTTTCAGGTGACAGGTGACACAAGAGCCAGGTGTGAGGGAATGTGTATACATGTAAAGAACGTCTATGAACACTCTGGAAAGCCTGCCAGCGAAAAGTATAGAAAGCAATGGGGACCCAAGTGGGCAGCAAGAAACGTCCGAGAACCTTTGCACGACTATTCCTGATACACTTTGATGACGCAGGAATCTCAACGTAGCTTTGTGACTCTTGGTGATGAGTCGAGCGTGTCGCACTAAGTCACGCTTAGACAGTCTCGAGGCCGGCGTACTCGCTGGGAAATGAAAGTTCAGCTTGTTTGTAG
Organism: Cryptococcus sp. GC_Crypt_5; assembly: GCA_026538355.1. NCBI lineage: Eukaryota > Fungi > Basidiomycota > Tremellomycetes > Tremellales > Cryptococcaceae > Cryptococcus > Cryptococcus sp. GC_Crypt_5. The sequence continues at coordinate 36,776 of JALPBZ010000099.1, read as the reverse complement.
TCGACTATCGAGGACCAAAGTAGCTGGTACCCACGATTCGACACCGGGCTCAAGCAGTCCCGCGTGAGCACCAACCACGCATCCAGAGCTACCGACGAGCCAGAAAAAGGTGGAGATAGGTGCGGCATACCAGAGAAGGGGGAGGCCTACGATGTGATTGCAGCGACATCGTCAGTTGCTAGACATCAAGACAAAATGACGCGTTGGTAGCAGCTCACCGATCACAAATAGACCAATGTAGAGGTTTTGAGGAGTGATGACCTTGCCGTTGAATTCGATAGGTTCGGGAACTGGACATGCCACCATCAGCTCAAGCCCTTGCAAGTCGCAGGTGGGACTCAGATGAATTTGTATTAGCGGGCGCATGCTCACCGAATCGGTTGATAGCGAGGAATCCGCCAACGAGGAAGCCGAGGGCAAAGACCAGAGTGAGGTTGGTGATGAGGCTGTAGACGCCGAGGAGGCATACGACGATAGCGTAGTTGGCTGAGAAGTAGCGCCTGTAGTGGAACAAATCGTGTCAGTCACAGGTACTACTGCGCAGCATTGCCAGTTACAGCGAGACGGTGGTTTACCGCTCATCATGCGCCGACAGGAGAACTCTTCGAGTGCATCTCATTGCTGCTTACAGTCGGCTGAGAATCGCTCGCACTCACACATTGTAGCTAGCACGCTTGAGGAACTCCTGGGTGTCCTTTGGCCTAGAGACGCGCTGGTAGTCGAAGAACTCGCCTGGGTGTCGAAGAGCTGACAGCCTAGTGTCGCGAAGACCCTTTGCGTATTCCTGGAGGTTGTTGAGGTGGCCGACGACTTCCATCTTGGGTATTGGAATGAGGGTGAAAAGAGTGTGTGGGGTGAGTTGCTTGTTGTTATGGACAAAGTAGGGAGAGAAAGAGAGGAAATGAGTTGGGTGTGCTGGTGGGAAAAAGAGACGAAAACAAGTGGGACAGCAGGACACAGTTAAGCTCCAGCACAGCCTGATCTACTGACACCACGCGATGACCACGTGACTCGAGATCTCTTAATCGCTTCCCTGCCTGGCCTCGTTGCATAAAAGTTAAAAGTTGGACGGATTTCGCATTTGCAATCGCACGATCGGCCATATGCTCAACTGTCATGGACGAGCTTGCACGCACACAAGCAGACGTCCATGCACTGTGCACCTCGATACAGGCCTTTATAGATGAGCTCGCCGATGACGCCATCTACCGAGCACCGATCATCGACTGGCATCATCCGGATTCGTATCAGCAAGCTAGCATAGCAGGTCTCAAGAAGTTCCAGCAGACAGTGGAGAACGAAAGGGACTATATCGATAAGCTTGCTAGCTCACCGGTGCCGCCAAAAGACCTAGCCACCAATGCCCCGCACCTTCTGGCCGTATGGAAAGAGGTGGAAAAAGCCGATTGGCCTATAACATGTGTTTCTCAAGTCCTCGATGCGAGTCCAGCAGGGATGGTCAAAGTGGACGTCGTAGCTAGCGGAGGCCAGGAATGGATCAAAGTGAACACGTGAGTGAGTTAGGCTCGGCGCTCATACCTGATATTCAGATGACAGACGGAGTTGACGAATCACCGCTTGTAGCATGAGGGAATCTAGATTGATGGCTGAGTTCCGCGAGCAAGACTCCTACGTCAACTCCGATTACGATAGCGAAAGCGACCACGGTTCTGCCAATCGAGCTGGGCCGAGCCGACTACCCCGACCATCACTCACCAATTCTGCCATCGACCAAGCTGTAGCGCTGATCGAAGCTGCTCAAGCTTACCCCCGACTCGCTGGCTCGCCTGTACCTCGAGTCAAGTATGTCCTAAATCGACTCGAGGAGGATCCTGCGGGAGGTTATGCCGATCCACGAGTGAGGGAAACATTTGCTGCCATCCGAGCACTAGGGGTGGATCTGGTTCTTGCTTCGGACACCAGACGAAAAGCAAAGCGGATACAGCAATTACCACCCAAACCTACAAAGCGGATACTGCTTGACCTGTCCGTCGTGGTGGCGCTATGCTGCGACTCGACACATCGGCCATTACCGACCTCAACGAACGAGCTTGAGAAGCGTTTTCGACCGTACCAACCAAACGACGCTACAGGCGAAGTCGAGCTCGCTCCTCATTCCAATGTGACTAAAGATCTGCGTGATCAGCTGGAATGGGAGATGCAGCACCCCATCATACAGGAGATGCAAGAGCGCTTCAGCTCGATGGCCGGGCCGATCGAGTTCTGGGTGACGAACGAAGTCACAGGGCGATTACCGAATATCGCCGAAATCATAGGAGGTGAAGGGGAGAAACGTCGTGCGCGAGCAATGTTCAGCGAAGGAGACGATTTTTGGGAGGGAAGTCGATGGAAAGGCAAGGCTGGGATCCTGGAGAATCTGCGAGTCCAAGTCCTCCCTGACGAAGCGGACACCGATGGGGACTTCGAGGAGCAAGCAGCAGTCTCGTCAATGGCTCAAGATCCTTTCCGAAGGGGTTTCGTGAACGTCTGTCATTCTATGATGGAGGTAGTCGAGCTACAAGCTTCCGCTACGCCTACGCCAGAATCGCTGAAACCTGCAAAACCGCGAAAAGGGAAGAAATCCCGACGACCACAGACCGGCTTCACAGTAGCTTCTCGTCTCCCCTCTGCGCACACACTACGGACATTCGTCGCGGGGTTGAATAGAGGGTGGACTGTTCTGACGAATAATCGCGGAGCGGTAGGAAAGGTCATTCGGGAGATGCGAGTGGGCGACGGGCTGCATTACGGCGATGCAGATGAGGGTGGTGAGGGAGAGGGAGATGGAGAAGGAGAGCGCGCGGTCGACGCTGTCATCTGGGTCGTCAACCCCAGTAGTCTTTGCGAGTGGAGAAGGAAAGAGGTCGAAGGCAAAGATCAGGAGCTGCTGGCAACTTTGGCTGATAATGGCACGACAGTAGAAGGTCTGAGCGGACGATCTGTTGATGACGTGTCGTGAGCTCAGCATGTAGCTTGATTCTTCGCACTCCCCAGTAACGCGCGCATGTATTGCATAAGCATTGATTTGCTGAGAGCAGAAGGCGAAACGCCGTTGGAGCTGAGTTTCCTAGCAATAATATCGAGGATGGCATAGGCACTCCACCATCGAAGGCCGTCCAAGAATGCGCAGGAGGCGTGCTACAGCTATCTGGTGGAGAGGTGTACTCACTCCCTGCGTGTCGCGCAGTGCGCCTTCTGCGTCCCCGACGTCCCCGGATGACCGTTCGATAGCACTGTCAAAGGATTCGTATGACGATTTCCACTCTCGACGCTCTACTCCTCGCTTATCGCGCTGAGCGTGGAGACGAAACGCGTGGGCTGCGAAAGGAGACGCGTGCGCGAGGGGGAGAGAAGGCGCAACTGCTTTGATATGGCTCGAAGACTGCATAGGCTGGGCTTCGGACATTATCTGCAGCTCACTATCACCCATTGATCGCGTTGCGCAATCGGTTTCTCGCTTCTGGTATCCTTTGTATGCTGTTGTAAGCTGTTCAATGACCGTGGTCGACTCGTCCCACGAGTAGGGGCGGACGAGCAGTCTTCAGCAGGTATATAAGGATGACTTCTCGGAATCATCCCCCACCTTCTTCTCAATCCACCAACATTCTTTTCCCAGCCTCGCCTCTCCGCGCGCTCATACTGATCAACACAGTATCTACCTATACTAAGCAACCCACAGCACTCGACAAGCGAAATGGTCCTGACCCGCCGCAGCAAATCCGCCGCCACGCACTCGAATGCCGACGGACTCGACACTGCCATGTCGGACAGTCACGATGAGCATGCGACGGGTGACACGTTTGACGAATCACTTCCTTGGGGTCAGAGGCACATTACCGCCGAAAACTTCGAGCCTCGAGGTGAACGGGGAATGGGAGACTATCCGGACCTCACCAGGTACAACATTCCAAGTGGTCCGGTTCAATCAGACCCGCACCGCTCGATGGACGCCGATATCCCCATGGAAATTGAGGGCACGTTATCGTATGACCTCCCTCTTCCAGGGGACTTCACGGAGGAGTGGAAGGCCCAGGCGCACCACTGTAAACAGGCGGCCACAAAGTACTTCTGGAAACAGCAGGCTAAGCTAACCGCTCAGGCCGGTTCCCCATTTCCAGTCGTGGAAGCAGAGGCCTCGTTCCACTACCATGGAAACGAGGAAATGGAAGACGATGTGCCTGCTCAGTGGGGCCAGCACCCTGCCAGCGAGGTAAGTCGTAGTTCCGGTATCTCGCGTGAAGTATCTGTTCATGGCTGACATACACTTCGCGGGTACTGTGCAGGACGGGACTGCCGGAACTGACAGCCCCAGCAACAGTGATCTAGGGTCGAGTGTGAGGTATTCGCCTTCGGACCTCTCAGCATGGGATGTGGACGGTGCGTACGTCGTCGCCAAGTCCGATGAGATGTCGGGTTACGATCACCAGTTCTCGCTGCCGGGCGGATACGACCGTTACATCAACAGCTTCAGGGAGAGTGGCAGGCCAAGCTGTGCGAGTGGCATGCCAAGCTATGCAGGCATGACGGCGATCGCGCGCTATCATGTTGCCGAGAAGAACAAGCTGGTGACGAAGAACGATGCATTGAGGGAAACGGTCGAGCGACAGTCCACAGACATTGAAGAGGCTCGAGCGGCATTGGCAGCGGCCCAATCCACCATCAGTGCGTTGGAGGGCGCCCATGCTCGATCTCAACAGCATACTCGCGAGCCGTACAATCTGTACCAACCCCGTAGTGGATTCGATGATTATTAGCTAGCTTCTCGAATGCATTGACGTGACGAGGTGCGGTCACAATGTGAAGCAGATGGACATTCTGCAGAGTCCAAATTCCGTCAGAGTTCATCCGCTGCTACAGTGGCGGTACGAGTGCCACGTCCCTGCAGCTATTGCAGCTGCGCTTTTGCTGTAAAGCAGCTCAGCTCCTCATGGCGTAACGTCGAGGCAGCTCCTCCTTTGGCGATTCGCTACAGACCCTTGGTACAGCTCCTGCGCACGACGCTGTACATTATTGTATCGCTCAAGGTGATCCTTTGACCCGATGATACAATTGGTAGACCGGGGTCGAAGGGAGAGCAGCAAACGAGTCTCACTATTTTGAGGAGCGTCTCGGCGTGATCCCTTGTCATTGAAGGACAATGGATAGCTAGGGTCTAGGGTTGGATTCGAGAAGGTATATATGCCCAGGCAAAACTTGCTTCCCTCCTTCTCACCTTCTCACCTTCTTTCACCCCACTACTACAGAAGTATCCCACTTGGCTTCTACTCGACCACAATCACAGCCATCCATCCACTGCCACCACAACTACTTACGAGCATCCGCCGTACCACAGCTAACATGAACGCGTATTCTTATTCTCGCGACAGCAGCAGCGCAGCCCCAGCACTCCCGTCCCACCCCCGTAGCTTTCGTTCACAGCTCGATGAGCTCCCTGGTTACCCCCCCAATCACTCTCATGCCAATACCGCGCGTCAAGGCTACACCACTACTCAGCCGGAAACGTATAGTCAGCCGAGCACGCCGTCATGCACGGACACTTCCTATGACCAGCCTCTCCTCCCCCGTCCTTCGCTGACGGGTTCTTCCGCTTCACGCTCGCGCTACTCTGTCTATCCTCCCATCCCGCCACCCCCACGCCCGCAGACACTTCGCTTGACTCGTGGATCTGTACTCGGAGACTCGTACGGCCCAGATGAATCTTACCATTCTCCACTAGGCTCGTCTGCTCACAGCCTTCCTTACCCGACAGAAAGTGACAAGGGCACTCCACTCAGCCACCACGTAGCTATGCCCCGCGCACCGGCCCAATACTCCTCGCCGCAGTCCATAGCCAGCAGCGAGCCCTCGGAAGAGGGGGATCATACGCCGACGTACAGTGAAGAACGAACGCCAAAGGCGCCTTTTGCTTCCCCCGAAACCTCAAGCCTCGTCGATTATCCTATTTCACTTCATGCGGACGAGGACTTGGTGCACCAACGCTCTTCCTCGGCGTCGGAAGCTTCTGTCCAAGCGTGGGTGGAGATGCAAAGTCCCGCAATACTCAGCAGACACTTGCAAGGGAAAGACGAGCGCTTGCTGGGGTCTCCAGCACAAGCGATAGAGCTGCACTCGAGCGCAGCATCTGTCAGGGAATACGCTGATGGCTGCTATTCGAGTGACTGGCGCATTCATTCCACCCCGGTACACAGTCAGTCGGCACTCACTCCAGCTGACACCGAGCGTATCTTCTTGCAAAGCCAGATTGCCGAGCTGTCTACTCAGAACAAACAGCTTGAGAAGACGTGTGATGACATGGCAGACAAACTTGATGCCACATACTCTGCTCTCGAAGCGACAGAAGCGGCACTTCGAGCGTCGAAGGCTTCCTACCAGAAGAGACCGAGCGACTTGGCGTCCTCGAATTTCAGCTTGCGCGGACAAAACGCAAATCCTCAGGAATGCCTCGCAGTCTCGCAAGGCAAAATCGATAGGCTCGCGCAACAGCTGGAACATTCTGAAGATGGCTATCAAAGGCTTCTGAAGTCATTTGAACACTTATCCTACAAGCACACATCGTACAAGTTGCAGGATGGCATCATCCCGCGCGTGCGATGGTCAAGGAGTGAGGCGCGTACTCGCACTTCGGTCGTGGACCCATCAGTTCATTTTTAGACTCTTAGTCTGATTTCCCAGCTATGCGTTATTCCAGCATTCAGTACATGCATTCATTGGAGAGTCTTCAGGCCTGCTTGGTCCAGGAATCCGTGCCCCGTCTTCGTCTTCTAAGTTCAGCTCACGAAGCATTCCAGCTTCGCTGAATCTAACGTTGTCTTCGACCAAACCAAGGGCATCGTTCCGGAACATGCTCGTTGGCGGGAATGGGTTCTTTGGCTATATTCTGGTCGAAGGCACTCATGCGTCACAGGCATGGATTTAGTGCTGAAAAGGACAGTCGATGCCCACTGATAAGGCTCCGCCCTCGCCTCGCCACCCATCCGATATTCACTTTTCTCTGCTTCAGTGCACAACCTGTCAGCTATAGCACTTAGACTACGTCCAACGCCCAAACATGTCAGAACGCTCAGATGCCGCTTCAGACTTGGCATCAGACGAGAGCGTGAGCTCAGATATCTCATCGGTAGTTTGGAGCCTCGGTGACGCTACCTCAATTATCGAGGATTCCAGCATGTCCACAGTAGACGATCACGGTAGGACAACACCCGGAGTGCAGTCGTCAGAATGCATCATTGTCAACCGAGTCGCCTTCGAGGCGTACCACAGAGGAGTGCAACAAGCCAAGCGTCAAATGGTTGACATCATTCGTTCGTTCAAGCAGCAAACTGCGGCGCACCAGCGTCAACGCAGCGAGCTGATGCAAAAGGCAGAGGATCTGTCGATCCGCTTGACCAAGGAGGAAGAGAGGACACAATTGAGTGAAGAGAGGACACAATTGAGTGAAGCGAGAGCCAGGCAGTTCTATGGATTTTGGAGGATAAGTCGCCAGGCAAATAACGAGAAAAGTGAGGAGATTGCTCGACTGAGGATTGAGCTGAACCGTTCAAGGGCAAGCAATGACAGCACGGAAGCGTCGTCAACGACACTGTCCAGCAAACTTCGCAGTGTCTGTGAACAACTCCGAAGACTGGAGCAAGCGGTGTCCGAGGTGTCAGGTGCGATCGAGCAGACCGAAACAGGAGGATCCTGAGAGCGAAGCGAGTGTCTGATAATCTAGATTACCGAAGATAAGGAAACTTTTTGTAATCAATCGCTATGTGTCTGGCAGATTTGTAATGCACAATTGTAATCGGCGATTTGCGGAATTATCATCTCGGTGTGAATTCTCGAGTGACCCCTCGTTGCGCTGTATGTTTTTCCCCCGCTCGAGCCTCAGCTAGCTGTGTGTGTGTGCCTTTTGTGAGCGCGTCTACACAGTGAGAGTCACACTTTTGCTTTTTCGGCTTGCTTGATTGATCCTTCTACTCTTCTGCTCAATAGCATCCACTCCCATATACCCCGCTTCGCAAGCTCACCAGCCGGAGCGATCGACCCATTGAGCACTGCCAGCACCGGCACAAGCTATTTCAAGAAAACGTCTGTACCGGTCACACCGATAAAATTCCGGGCATACGAGTGACGACAAACTCCCTCCACATTCCAACTTCCATGTCACTATAATCAGCCGAAACGTCTTTGGGCAGAGCTGCAAACCGATCGACCAAAGCTCAAAACACATCCGCCATGGCGGCTTCTGCCCCTTCCACCAACCGGTCGGGCAGACCACGCAAGGCATCCACAGCAACCCCCCACTCTCTTCCGCTGAATGCTACCACACCCACCGTCGAGACGCCTACACCATCTGCTGTCGGAGGTGGAGGTATGAGCGCCCCGCTCACGAGCTCCAGCAATGGGCCGATGACTGTGCCCGATTGCGAGTTTCTGGCGAATCAGCTGTTGGAAGCAGGAACAACGACTCGCAAGAAGCTCGAGATTGGTAGGTCCAATAGCTGCGACGGACTTCTTGACGCTGTCGCTGATGAACATCTTAGCACTCGAGCTGCGCGACTCTGCGGAGAGCAACAGGGATTTTGCATTTTACGAGAAATACCTGGGCATCTTCATACCAGCGCTGATCACCATCCTGGGCGAAGAAAAGTCAATAACGTTTGCCAAGGACAATGTCGAGCAGGTAAGCTTTAATTCTGAGGCGGGTAGCTGTGGAGCTATGAACTTACAGAGCTATGGACGCAGCGATTCCGTCACACCCTCCTCGCCTTCCTGCAACGGCTTCCGCATACTGAGCCATTCCGACAACACATGAGTTCTGTCATGGACTTATGTGTGAAGCTGCTCAAGCTGGAGAACGAGGAGAATGCTTTGTTGTGCATCAAAATCATGATCGATGGACTGAGGAGCAACAAGGAGCAGATGGAGCCTTACATCGAGCCTTTCCTCGACCTGGTCAGACAGATGTACGCGAACACCAAAGCAGTAGTGGAGAAGGAGTTTGGGCCATCAGGCGGCGCAGCTGCCGCGAAGCCTCCATCGACGGCTGTGTCTACATCGACCACGACGCCGGTACCAGTCACACCGGCAAGCGATGGATCGACGCAACCGCCACCGCCTCCTCCACAAGCATCATCCTCATCACATCCTCTCCTACCCCACGCACTACACTCCCCGAAAGTCCTCACAGAATGCCCCATCGCCGTTGTGTTGATTTTCCAAACATACAAGCAGATGATGCACACCGCCATGCCCGACTTTTATCCGCTGGTCATAGATAGCATCAAGATTCAGCCAGAACCTCAACGATTAGCACAGCTGGAGGCGAAGGAGAAAGGCGAAATCTTCGTTGGTGTGGCCAGCGGCATAACGAACAGAGAAACCTATGCCGAGCTCATCAAAGCGCAAGTGAAGGTGCGTTTGTATGGAATTTCTTCTTCGTAAGACAAAGCTGATCAGTCCCGCAGACCATGGCGTTCCTTGCCTACGTGCTCAGAGGCAACCAGGGTCATAACAAGGAATATTTGGAAGTCTTCCCCGAGGCATGTCTACGACTACTGAGAGACTGTCCTCCCGAAGACGTTGGAACTCGCAAAGAGCTGCTAGTGGCAACACGGCATATCCTCACCGCAGAATCACGTCCATCCTTCGTACCCTACATCGACATCCTTCTTGAGGAACGGGTCCTGGTCGGCACCGGTGTTTCCAGTCGCGAGCTATTGAGGCCGTTGGCACACTCGGTCGTCGCCGACTTGATCCACCATGTCCGCAATGACCTACCCCTCTCGCAACTCACACGCGTTGTCTATGTCTTCTCCTGCAATCTCAACGATGCTACTTTCTCCAGCTCGATCCAAACGATGTGTGCGAAATTATTGAACACCATCATCGATTCGATCTACAGCAAGGCGGACAGTGCGGAGTCGACCCGCATCATGAAGGGACTGTTCTACACCTTCCTCGAGAAACTCACAGCCATGTCAGAAGCGCATGAGCGTCTGAAAGCTATCGGCGTGAGAGACAAGGGAAAAGGGAAGGCAAAGGAGGAGGCAGATGGGGATGTCAGCATGGAGGAAACGTCAAATGACGTTGCGGACAAGCTGGCCCACGGATGGAGGGATATTGAACAGGCAATGCCTGTTCACTCGGTGGCATACGCGAACGAGTCGCTGGAATCATTCTGCCGAGGTGAGCTTGGTGGACGCTCACATGGGATTTTCTTTTCTGATCACGCGTTTTCAGAATCACGATACCTCTTCAAGACCCTTCTGCATACCTTCCGCACTTTGTTAACATATACACGGCAAGGCGACAACCCACCTCCACAGCCGGACGGCGAGCTACTTAGCAGGTTCTTCGAGCACAGTCTCAAGTGTCTGGCTATATTCGACTTTGCTGGCCGCGATCCTCGCGAACCGAAAGAAGCGATCGAGCTGCTGTCCCAAATCTTGCTATTATTCGAGCCGCATGTGTTTGCCGAGGTCTGGACGAGTCACATGGCATTCTTCAGCGAGTTGGCCATCACCAACAACCAAATATTCCCAATACTCCAAATGCTCATCACGCACGAAACCGTATCTCATCAACTGGTCGCCATACTGCTCAAGCACCTGATGACCAACTTGGAGGATCTCGGCAGCATGGACAAACCTCAAGCTGTACTCACCCTGAAGATGTTCAAGATATCCTTCCTTGCTATCAACACTTATATCGCAAACAATGAGGTTGTGCTGGTACCGCATCTGCAAAAGCTCATAATGAAGTCATTCGAATATGCAGCCAAATCGGAAGACCCAGCAATTTACTATCAGATATTGCGAGCTCTTTTCCGGTGAGTACCTTCCGTTCTATTATGCGATTCCGCACTGAGACGACGAATTATAGATCCATCGGAGGCGGTCGTTTCGAAGCGCTTTACAAAGAGGTTTTGCCAATATTACAAGAGATGCTTGACAACCTCGCATTCCTGCTCCAACATGCGGGCGATGATAGCCAGCGAGACCTCTTCGTCGAATTGACCCTCACCGTCCCGGTCCGGTTGACCAATCTGCTACCGCATCTTAGCTACTTGATGAAGCCTTTGGTGCACGCTCTGGGCGCTGGTCCTGAGCTCGTCAGTCAAGGCTTGCGAACCCTAGAGCTTTGTATCGACAATCTCACGGCAGAGTTCCTCGATCCTACGATGGGCCCGGTCTTGCGTAGTCTCATGGCGGCGCTCCATCAGCTGCTCAAGCCTATCCCGTCAAACAGAAACCACGCAAACGCTGCTCTCAAGATTTTGGGTAAACTAGGCGGACGCAATAGACGTTTCCAGGAGGTCGACAATATCCTCGACTTCCGGCTACTATCAGATACGCTCTCAGCACCGGTCACTTTCGATGGCATAAAGCACAACGTTCAACTCGCGCCGCTTGTACACACAGCAGCAACTATCCTCCGAGATGAGCCGCATGTGTTACGGGAAGATGGGCTACAGATTCTCATCTACTCGGCACTGACCATCTTCAGAGAGGTAAGCGGGCTTGTAGCTTGAAAATCACATGATTGACTGACAATTACCACAGGAACCGCCGAATCCCGAGGGCAATGCTACGTTCGAGGCTGTCATGACGGGTCTGTTCCTGGCATGTCAGCAACCGGGTATCGGCGACAAAGCCCTCACCTTCGTGCGAGATCTTTGCCGCCGAGCCTTCGCATTGGAACTCGGACGCACTGATGCTACGGAGCCGAATTCTAAGCAGTTCCCCGACATCGCAAGGAAGCGTTTCTTACCTTTGACCAACGCCTTATCAGACTGTTTCGTCTCGACTCTCCATGACTCTCGTCCGGCTGAACGACCAGGGCTTGGCGATCTTCTGGCAACTATCGTCATGGATTTCAAAGAGCTGGCGTCAAGCCCTGCTTTCGCTGGCAAAGTTGACAGTAACCGGTCTTTCGACCGGATGGTCGCGTTCTTCGCGCATCGCCTAATCACCTTATGTCATGAGGAGGATTGGTCAAAGAAAATGGCCGGTGTCACAGCCTTATCTGCTTTCGTGCATAAGGTCGAATTGAGCAGGAAGATGCTTATAGATCTCGAGCTTGACTTTGTCCGAGCCCTCTTCTTCTGCCTCCGTGACGCACCGAAGGACACCCCAAGCTCGTCCGAAGATGTTATCGAGCTCGTCAAACACTTGATTACCATCTGTCAGGGGCAAGACGACGGCAAACCGCGACTTGGCCGACTCACTGAGCTGCTCGTCGCTGAGCTCAATAGTCAGAGTCCTCTCGCACGGGACGCTTCACAGCGGTGTATCGAAACTCTCGCGGAGATCACGTCGCAATCTGTTTCCGAACTCATCACCAGTGTAGCGAAAGCGAAGTTACTCAATACCGAACACGGCCCCATTTACTCAAAGCCTTTACGAGCCCTTCCATTCGCAATGCAAGTCGGCAATATCAACGCTGTTGCGTACTTGATGGATCTACGTCCTTCGGTTCCCGAAACATCAGACGAATTCGTGCGTCTACTTTACGAGGTGCTAGCCTTGGCGGACGTCGATGACGCAAGCCTCATCAACAAGCCGGCCACCCACAAACAAGAGACTTGGCTCAAGACGTTACGGATCGCCTGCCTTCGCTTGTTGAAGTCGTCGATGGCTACACCTGATTTCCTGAACAAGCCAAACCTCACTCAGCTCCGATCCAGGTAAGTTCTCCTCTAATCTATCGTCGACTTGCACTGATCCGATCGCATTCGCAGAATCATACAGGTCTACTTCAAGCATGTCTACTCTTCCAATCCCGACATTGTAGACGTTGCGCATGATGGCCTGCGCGATGTGCTGCAGCAGCAGAACAAACTGCCCAAGGACGTGCTGCAATCAGGACTTCGACCAATCTTGGTCAACCTCGCTGACGCCAAGCGATTGAGCGTGTCTGGTTTAGACGGATTAGCGCGATTCCTCGAGCTCCTCACGAACTACTTCAAGGTCGAAATCGGCGTCAAGCTGCTTGATCATTTCAAGACTCTTGGTGACCAGCAGATGCTGCTTAAAGCTGCTTTTGCACCGCTCGATGACAACCCGGATATCTCTAGGATGACTCGACTCGTCAATATCTTCCGCTTATTGCCGGCTCAGGCCATCCAGTATCTCGGCGATCTTGTGTCGAACGTGGTGGAGGTGGAAGCGTTGCTGCATCAATCGGTCCCAGGTCCATTCTCCGAGAATCTTGCCCGATATCTCGACCGCTACCATGCGAACGGTGCGCAAAACCTCATCGACAACATCCGAAACCCGAGATATGTCTGGACATACCGTAACGTGATCGCATCCGGCTGTGCCCCTCAGCTCGTAGAGGAGTTGTCGTCAAGGCTGGAGGCGATCTGTCAACTGTGCTTCACCAATCACGAGGCTATAGAGTTCGTCATGCCTGGGCTGTATCTTATCCGCGAGCTTGCGCGCGTGTCTCCCAACTGTCTATCCGATAGCGAACCCGCTCTCGAACCTCTGGTCAACGTTTGGCGGACCATTGTCAAGAGCTCAAGGGACTCAAAGATTGACATGACCAGCTATCACTACCAACAGATGCCTTCGCTGTTGTTGGAGATGTTCATGATCACCCTCAAGAATCAACAGCACATCCCTTTGCTGTTCCACGTCGTCGAAGCATACGAGATTCGCTCCTCATTCGAACGATCACACGTCTCTTTCTTCCTGTACCAGCAAGTTGCACTGCAAGAATCGGTCGAGTATCGAAGGGATGTCATTGAGTACTTCTTCAACCTTTACGAGGAGGACAGCGTCACCTGGGCATACAAGACAAACGCCTTGCGGGTCATCATCAACCCGACTTTGCGGGTGCATTTCTCGAATCCCGACCACGACCAGTCGCTCATTTCGCCGCAATTAGTGCAGAAGATCACCAACCTCATGTGGCGTCCCCTGGCCGCTACTGCTGCTGCCAAACAGAGGGAAGACACTCATTTGATCGAAGTGTTTGCCCTCACAACTCTGTTGGTGCAGCATTGCAGTGCGAAAGTGAATGAAGCGAGGAAGGAAATCTTCAAGCTCGCCTGGATGGGTATCAATCTGCTCGAACCGACCGTCAAGCTCATGGCCTATGTTCTTGCTGCCCGATTCATGGCCACGTTCGAGACACCTGTCAAATTCGTACGGCTGACCTGGACTGGTGTATTGCGACTCAAAGATACCGAGAACCGGACATTGTATCGACAGGCGATCGACACACTGGCATCGTCACTCTCGATTCGGGATCCACCATCGGGCGGTACGCCTGAATGGGCTAAATTACTTCGTACTGTCCTCATCGAGGAAGGCCACGCTACCAATCAGCTCGTCACCGTATGCGAGTTGCTCGTGAACCACCCGGATCAGTTCTACGATTATCGCGAGCTCTACGTGCCTCACGTCGCCAACTCGCTATCCAAGCTCGCGTTTGTTCAAGCTGCGACTCCAGAACTGAAGAAGCTCACGGTCGACATCGTTGAGCTTATCTTCAGGTGGGAAAAGAGGCGTATGGCCGCCCGCGATACTGAGGCAATGGAGATCGACGATGGACACAAACGTAGCGCCGATCACAGTGTCGAACAGTCACCCGTGAAAAAGCAGCGTATAGATCGAGCGGGAACTGCAGTATCCGCCAGCAGTGGGGGTGGCTGGGCTGCTCCAAGCACAGTGCGCGAGCTCATGACTGCGCATCTCCTTCGACTGGTATCAACGTCGACCGAATCGGTGACGCGCAACGGCTTGACCAAGCGGGCTTTGGACTTGTTCAAGGAGATTCTCGGACCGAAGGGTCTACCAAATGTTCACGTCAAGCTGAGCTTTTTCCAGAGAACTATGACTCAGGTAAGTAGCACAAACCAGTCAGATATCTCATGCTGACACTCAATCCACAGGATATCAACGACAGCACTCGCACCACGGTGGCAAACTCTACGGAAGTCATTGCGGCTGTCGCGGCTGTGCGAGACACACATTGGGTCAAGACAAACCTCGGTCTCCTGTCGAAGCTCCTCGAGAAAGTCTGGGTGTCGGATGAGACCGATCTCCATGCCGTTGTCGCTCCATTGACCGAGGACCTCTTCGCGGAGATGCCGATAGACGAGAATGTCGAAGCTGAGGCGGATGTGAAGGCTTTGTTGACTTTCGTGCAGACCGCCGTGAACGATGGTCTTACCTCAAGTCTACGATCCAGCTCAAACTTGCCTGGTACCCTGTTCATGATTCGATCATGGTTGAAGTCACAACCAAAGGTGCTCCAATCCGAGGCGATCAGCTCCGCGTTACTCAAGGTCCTTGGCAATCTCGTCAAGGTTCATACCAGCAACCCAAACCCGCCCGCTGCTGGCAACGATCCAGATTCGACCGCCAAGCTAATTGTATCGGTGCTCGACATATTGCGCGATCGCATCTCCGATTTGAAGGATCAGCGCAAACTGCTGTATAGCATCATCACTGCTTTGGTGGAGAGGTCGCTCAGCCCCGCTCTCTGCCGATACCTCTTGCAACTGGTACGATATTGGATAATCGATGATCCCGAGGGGCCGTCACAAGGCAAAGAAAAGGCCAACATCCTTCTCCGAATGGCGGTCTTCGAGCAGCGTGACGATGAGCTGTTCCAAGAGTATCTGGATGTCATCTTCGAGATCTACGAGCAAGACAGCCTTCGCGGTACCGACATCACCCATCGCCTTGAGTCTGCCTTCCTCCTCGGTACCAAGTCGAAGAACGCGATCCAGCGAGCGAAATTCCTGGACAAGCTGGAACAGAGCCTTCCCCGAACTCTCGACGGGCGTTTACAATACCTCTACTCGTTGCAGAACTGGGACACATTGGCGGACTGCTATTGGATCCCACAGATCCTCAGTCAGTTGCTCGGCATAGTCAACCACGATCAACCTCTGTTCCGTCACCCTCTTGCGAACGCGACTGAAAATGACGCCATCGTCGAGCTTACCCAGTCCGCCACTGTGGGCGACTTGATGCAGCCAGCACGCAACCTCATTCATGTCGACAACGAGCTGGCTCACCGACTTTGGGTTGCGATCTTCCCTCTGTGCTGGGCATCTCTGTCTCGAGCGCAACAGACCGCTTTCACCCCCTACATCGTCAAATTGCTGTCAAAGGAGTATTTGCGCAAACAAGTTGAGATGCGTCCAAACGTCATCCAGACTTTCCTCGACGGCATCCTTCCCTGCGCCCCTCCCGTCACTCTGCCTCCGCTCCTTGTCAAATACTTGGCCAAGACATATAACGCCTGGTATGTCGGTTTTGAGATTCTGACCAAGCTCAGCGAAGTATATCGCGGCGACGACGGATTGCGAGACAGCTGTGCCAGCGCTTTAAGCGAGCTCTACGCTGAGCTCTGCGAGGAAGACATGTTCTACGGACTTGCTCGCAGCCGGTGTACTTTCCCCGAAACGACTGCTGCGCTCACCTACGAGCAGAACGGTCTTTGGCCAAAGGCTATCGAGCTTTACGAGCAGGCCCAGATCAAGGCCAGGAACAACATGCTTCCCTTCAGCGAGGACGAATACTGCTTCTGGGAAGATCACTGGATACTCTCAGCGCAGAAACTGCAGAATTGGGAGAACTTGACGGAATTGGCCCGGGTCGACCAAGATGCGGACTTGCTTCTTGAATGCGCCTGGCGCCTTTCCGATTGGTCCTCACCGGATCGTGAAGCGATTGACCAGAATATCGCGCGGATCTCTGACGTGCCGACTCCGCGTCGCAAGACCTTTGAGGCGTTCGTCTCCCTCCTTCGATCGCATATCGCTCGCGAGCCGCCAAATGATTTCTTCAGAATCCTTGACGAAGCTCAACAGGTCACTCTCCGCAAATGGGTCAGCTTGCCAACGCACATGACTGCGGCGCACCTGCCATTGCTGCAGATGTTCCAGCAGTGCGTTGAGCTCACAGAAGCTGCTCAAGTCTTCGATAGTCTCCAGATGACGAACCAGGCCAATCTCGAGACACGCTGCAACACAGATCTGAAGACTATTTTCCAGACCTGGCGCGACCGACTGCCCAACTTCTGGGACGATATTAGTGTTTGGAGCGATCTCCTTGCTTGGCGACAACATGTCTTCCAGGCGGTTACAAGGGTGTACCACCCTCTTATACCGCAGGGCGATACGGCAACTTACGGTTACAGAGGGTTCCACGAGACAGCTTGGATGATCAACCGATTTGGTGAAGTAGCTCGACGACACGGTCTCCTCGATGTCTGCAGCGTTGCGCTCAACAAGATCTATATGCTGCCTAACATCGAGATATCCGAAGCGTTCCTCAAGCTTCGAGAACAGGCGTTATGTTTCTTCCAGAAACCCGACAAGTTCAACGATGGCCTCGAGAACATCAGCACTACCAATTTGATGTACTTTGCGCCACCGCAAAAGGCAGAGTTCCTTACTCTGAAGGGCATGTTCATCTCTCGACTGGGTCAGAATGAGGAAGCGAACGCCGAGTTCGCCCATGCCATACAGATGGACATGAACTTGCCTAAAGCGTGGGCAGAGTGGGGGCGATTCAACGATAAGTTGTACCGAGACCGACCCGAAGTCTTACCTGGCGGTGCACCTGAGCCGGAACCTGGAAAACCGAAGATGACCGACGAGCAATGGGCGGAATCGTACGCTCGCGACAGAGCTGTCTTGGCTTCCAGTGCTGTGTCATGCTACCTCCAAGCAGCCGGCTTGTATAACAATCACAAGTCCCGCGGGCTTCTCCTCCGTGTCTTGTGGCTGCTTGGTCTCGATGACAGTCGCAAGACTATCTCAAAGGCCTTTGAGAACTACAAGGGCGACGTGGTGATCTGGTACTGGATCACTCTGATCCCTCAATTGCTCATGTCTCTTTCTCACCGAGAGGCAAAGCAAGCGCATCAACTACTCATGCGTATTGCTAAACTGCATCCCCAGGTAAGCTTTGTATCGCGCATCATCTGACACTAGCTTACTTGTTGTCAGGCACTGTTCTTCCATCTACGAGTGTCGCGCGAAGATTTCGTCGGCATCAAGAAACAGCAAATGCAATCGCGGGCTGCTGCTGCACGACGAGCCGAGTTGCAAGCTAAAGCCGCTGCTGCCAATGCCGCGGACGCCGCTGCGGCTGCAGCATCGACTGATGGTGCCAAAGCAGAGGATAAAGACGCCAAATCTGAATCCAATGGCGGAGACGCAAACGGTTCTGCTTCCGGAGCCAATGGCTCGTTGCAAGCATCCAATCAAGCCGCTCAGCCTCCTCGTCAACCATGGGATCTCGTCGATGAGATCATGAACATGCTCAAGACCGCATTCCCGCTCCTCGCTTTGACAATGGAGAAGATGGTCGACCAGATCTCACTCCGCGCTAAGCCTGGTTCGGACGAGGATATCTATCGATTCTTCTCGGCGCTCTTGGCAGATGCTATGCAGCAATGGGGCGGTCGTAGTGGTTTACCTAATGACGACGGCGAGCTCAACGCGCAGACCAAAGACAATCTGGCCAAATTCGCGACTAACCTCAACGGCGACCTCAAGGTGAGTTGAGCGGTACATATGTCTATCTGTACGCTTGAATGTAGTGCTGACAGTCAAAACAGGCAATGATCGAGAAAGACTTCATGAAGGACATGCCTAAATTGCGCGAGTACATCAAGCGACTGCAGCACTGGCGTGACCTGTACGAGAAGAGCCTCGACACTCGAGCCAAGATCCAGCCGCTTGATCAAGGCGGATGCAACTTGACTGAATTCCACCACACCAAATTCGACGATGTCGAGGTTCCTGGCCAATACGTACATGTGAGTCACTGCTTACAACCTTGAGGTACGCGGCTTATGCGTGATGCAGCATGTCGACCAAGGCGAAGAGTTCATCAAGATTGCTCGCTTTGCTCCTAAGGCTGAGCTTGGTCGTGGTCACGGTCACTGTTTCCGCCGCATCACGATGATTGGCACCAACGGCTCTACGTACACCTTCCACGTGCAGATGCCAGCCGCGCGTCATTGTCGCCGCGAAGAGCGTCTGACTCAATTGTTCCGCATCATGAACAGTGTCCTGAAGAAACGGAAGGAATCGCGAAGACGCAATCTGCAGTTCCACCTTCCTACTGCTACCCCCTTGGCACCACAACTCCGACTGGTGCAGGCTGATTCCTCGTATGTCAGCTTACAAGACATCTTTGAGGACTTTTCCTCCAAGAAGAGCATGTCTCGCGAGGATGCGGTACTGGCCTACTTTGATCGCGTCAAGCAGTTGCATGACCCAGCGATTCCAAGGGTGAGTGTGGTGATTGCTCGAGATGAGTTGATAAAGGGTCGAGACTGACAGTGATTCAGAATGACCACCGCTTCATACAGCTCAAGGCGGAAGTGATGGAAGAGATCCAGACGAAAATGATTCCGGAGACAATCTTGACGAATGTGAGTCTCAGCGACCGCATACTCATTTGCTGCAGCAGCTGACCCTGTCCCTACAGTACATGATCAGAACAATGACCACCCCCGAAAGTCTCTGGCTCATGCGCAAGCAATTCGCCCTCCAAACAGCCGCGACGATGTTCCTCACCTACGTTTGCTGCTTGAGCAACAGGACGCCGTCGCGCTTCTACATCAGCCGAAAGACTGGATTGATGTACATGACGGAGATACTTCCTGGTGAGCTGGCACGAGAACGTTGCACGAAAGATTGCGCGCTGACATGTTTCGTGGGAACAGCATTCGCACCAGGGCAACCGCTCATCTCGTCTCAGGAAAGCGTACCATTCCGTCTCACGCCAAACATGCAAAGCTTCATCACTCGCGTCGGCATCGAAGGCGTCGTGACAGCCGCCACTACGGCGATTGCCAGATGCCTCACTCAGCCAGAGTTTGACCTGTCGGGCACTCTCTGCCTCTTCATACGAGACGAGGTGAGTTTTTGTGTTACTCAGCTCACCGATGGAGTGAAGCTGATTCTTACGTTCTTTCACAGCTGCTCGTCTGGCAGAACACGTATATGAAAGATGCTCGTCTGGAGAACTCGCTCGTGAGCAACGTCTACAAGAACGTGGAGAACTTTGTCAGGCGCGCAGGCACCATGGGATACATCGGCGAGAACAAGGACAAGGTGAGTTTGAGCCGCTGGTCTCTCTTACAATTCGTATATGCAACGAGGAGAACGGGGCTGATATAATGCTGTCCATGTCATACGCAGTCACCAAACGCACCGCCGGTCGTGCATGCTATCGTGACCTTGATCTCGCAAGCCACAGCCCCTGTCCAGCTCGCGCAGATGAGCGAGACGTACATGGCGTGGTTCTAGTTCCCTCTTTTCCTCATTCTTTTTCGCTCTTTGATCATAACCTCCTTCTATCACTCGGTCATACCCCATAGCATTTACATTGCATGTCCTCCTTTCTCTTTTCTGGTTTGTCTCTTATCCTATGGTATATATCATTTGCTAGTTTATCTCTTGTATTTGTTGTAATATATGTTAATACAGTCATATGCGTACTCGTAAGAGCAAGAAGAACGAAGTGGAAGTAGAAGTAGAATGTGTGAGCGAGAAATGCATATTGTCCGGCATACAAAGCAGAGATATAGCTTGTTATGGAAAGCTGTCTATCATAGTATATGACGACCTTGTACGATCCAACCGCAACGCGAGGTCGTATAGCAGAAAGTATGAGTATCCGATGATCGGTTCTCAGTCAATACGATCCACTACTGTTGCTGCTGCTGCTGCTGTTTGAGTGCGTTGACGATAGCTCCCAACCGCCTATAATCGCGCAGCAGTTCGCTGAATTCGGACAACTTGATATCGCCCGGATCGCCTATTGCCGCACAACGCACAACATAGAGATATCAGCTCGGCAACAATCAAACGTGATAGGGTAGCTTACAAGACATGAATCGTTCCAAGGGAGGTTCGATTCCTGCTACTTCAGCGGTGGCTGTCGTGAGTGGGAGCGAGAGTATGCTCCCTCTGGGTGAGCTGTCCATGCCTCCCTGAGCTTCTCCGCCTATACCGCCGAGTAGTGAAGATCGGCGTGTGTGCGCGGAACTGGTCTGGGAGAGGGGTATGGAGCGGATAGAGGACGTGTTTGCGAATGTTGCAGTCTGTAGGGCGCATATGAGAAGAACAGTCAGCGCTTGCTTCTGTCTATCTGCAGTCACAATGAAAGAGATTGCGTAGGGCAATTACTCGCAAAGACACACTGCACTTACCTTATAGGGAATCGGCGAAACCACACCTTGGTCTGCCGGATTGGCAGAGCCTGTTGTATCGCCCGGGACCTCGTAGGCGGCGGCGTTGCTCGTACTCGATGCGCTGATATTTCCGCCTCCGTTGGCCGGAGAAGACAATCGTCCTAGGACTCCAATCGATGCTAGGCGATTGCTCAAACTTGCTCGTTCCGATCTTGGCGGCTCGTCCTTGTCAACACCACCGCTCCGACTCTTGGAGGCTCTAGCAGTCCTCGACCTTCTTCGCACCGTGGACTGATCTGCCCGCGCTGCTTCATCGTCATCCGACTCGGGGCTTGAATCCTCCTCATCATCTTCCGATGACGAATACTCTTTTCCCCGCTCTCTGATCGATGCGGGACGCGATGCAACTTCCTGCAACTCCTGATTCGCACCCCACTGTTGGACGTGGACCTGCTCCGAGGCGCGTGATGACGCTCGAGATCTGTTCCGAGCTGCGGCGGCAGCAGCTATGTTCGCTACACTTGCGGTGACACTAGCCAGGGAGAATGAAGAGGCTTGACGAGGGCGCATAGCGGGACGAGAACTCGATCCAGCTTCGGCAGACTCGTCGTCACCATCCGCAGTGGTAGTGGCAGTGGCCGTGGCAGCGGAAGCGGTGGTACTGATCAATCCCCTGAGGGCCGACCAAGAAGAATCCATCACGCCGGAAATGACCTTGTTCGCTGAATCGGCGGCAGTACCTGCCAGCTCGCCAACCTGAAACACGCGCCCTCGCAGTCTCGAAGACGCGGATGCGATACTCGCCGCATCGGCGTTACTGTCGTCCAAGTAATCCAGACCGATCGGCGAAAGGTCATGTACGCTGATGACTTTATCTGATTCCTGTCCAAGTCCCAACTCGGCAAGCTCGACATGCTCTAAGAACTCGACGACAGCCGTCAGGTTCACAATAGCGTAGCTGGCTTCGCCTGTGAGGCAGATTGCTGAGCGATATCGGCGTAGGTACATGAGCTGAGAGGCCAACTGTGGCGGGTTCGACTTGACCACTGCATAAATGATGATCGGGAGAATCAAGTCGGCACCGGACGTCGAGGGTTTGTCCGGTTTGGAGATATGGGCCGACTCGCGAGAGGATGCTGATGCCTCTCGATCAAGCGATGGAGCAGGTATCGTGATCATGGAGTCGGACATCGCTTCCTGAATCATATCCGGCTCAGTCATTTCGCTTGAAGACAATTGGGCTGCAGATGATTGCTCAGGCAGATCTGACGTTTCGCTTTCCACCGGTGCTTCTTCTACATTGTCGCTCAAGACATCGCCAGTCAACGGATCGGAGCGAATCGAAGGCGAGGCAGACGCGGGCCTTGATTCTTGCTCTGCGATGTCCGCAAGAGGGTGAGACGATGTAGAGATTGCCGAAGAACGTGATTGGATAGGGACCAAAGGATAGCCCTCTGGACTCGCTCGCTGCTGACTGGGTGGTGGTTGCGACACGTCATCAGTAGGTGGGGGTCTATATGATTCGCCTTCAGGTCGCAACTCGACCGGAGGCAATCCGGCCAGACCGTCTACATCGGATGTTAGCGGTGAAGTTGGAGTCGGGATCGTATGACTCACCAACTACGATCTTATGCGCAGCGATAAGGACATCGGCCTTCTCCTTCGGCGTTAGGTAGGAGATGCCGGACAGCTTTTGCAGCTCTGGACTAATTGTCAGCGCATGTGAGAACCCGTGAGTGCGAGCAATCACGCACCGTCACCAATGCAATCAACTACTTCTGCCAAGCCCTTAGCGACGACCCCCACAGGCTTCTCATCCTCGGGATGCGTGATCAGTCCTAGATGATCCAGCGAGAGGTCGAGCATGTTCAGTGCGGCAATGCGAGAAGCTAGGGCTTCGTCATGCTTCGCGTCATCAGAATCGAGCGGGGAGAACAGTCTATCCAGGCGTCAGCGAACCTTGACCAACTACTGTCCGTTCAAATTGCTCACCTGTTATACAGTAACCTGCACACGAGGCTTTCCACTCGCTCCGTGCCCTCTGAAGCCTCTTTCTCCACCAGCTCCTCATGATCGCGGCGCGCTTTCTCCTTCTTATCCTTTGCATCCTCGTCGTCCGCCTCTGAGGTCTTCTCTGATCTACTCCAGGGCCCTTGCACGCTGCCTTTCCTTCTCAGACCCGACCCGCTCGTTCCTTCGGCTCGATAGTGAGCTATCAGATCGTCATATATACCTTCCATGAAGTCCTGCAAGCGCTCGCCCGTCTCAGTGGGATCGTCAAAGCGAAGTACTGCTATCTTGTCATGATCAGGCGCTCCGTGCCCTTTATGCGATTTCAAGAGATCGTCGCTCGTTACCGTAGGAGCTGACGGGCAGACATTGGCCAAGACGAGTTTGACCACTTTGTCAATGACTTTATCGGGCAATTTGCTGAGAGCGTCTCGCACATGGGTGCGAACAGCTTTGCTAAGCGATTTGTACACATCGCCATATCTGATGGGTTTCGAGACAGTGTACGCGGTGACTTGATATCCATCGCCGGTAGTAGACAGAGATGCTACTTCAGAGTGTATCGAGGCGATGTCCGCCAAGTCGAGAGTCAATATAGATGGTTTCGGACTCGATGGACCAGGTGACGACGCCGGGCTGCCGGGAATGGGACGCGCGGGAGAGCTTCCCACCTCAGGTGACGAAATATCTTGAGACACGTGGGGCGGAGAAGTCGGTGTAGACGAATGCGCAGCGTTGGGAGATGTTCCTAGGATGGGTGTCGCGTGGCTTGATCCTCCGAATAGTGACGCGAAGGGATTAATGCGACCCAATTTGCCGGGAGGAGGCTTGTCTTTCTCTTTGTCGCTTGTCGAAGTTGTTGGGCCGCGTTTCGAAGGCGGCGGGAATGGTAAGGTTGCAGTTTCTGGGGATAGAGTGAAGGCCGGGAAGGCTGACGATGACGACGAAGACGTCATTTGAGTAGGTCGCAGGGAAGACAAGACAGTCTGTCGCATGGCGGTATCTCGCAATGCTGTGAGCAAAGGCGCTTCGGGGGGCAGGCTTGATTCGAAGATGATCGTTGAGCTAAAGGTTCCGTCAGTGAACTGTTGGAGATTCGATAGGGTATTTCGAGCTTACCCCTTCATCGTCCCGATCAAGCCTGAAAGCGTGACCACCACATGTGCGCTACTAGCTACAGAATCTTTCTCGCTTAGGTCGAGAACGTCGTTGCCAGGCTGCTTAGACGTGTATGAGGACGACGCGATCGGAACGGCTGGGGCGAGGAAGGCTACATGATCACGAAGCGTTTGAGGGGTCATGGGAAGAGAGGAGGATGGAGTGGTCGGAAGAAGTAATATCGCCTGGTAGATCCCGCAAGTCAGCTCAGGTGCACCGCAGTGGCAGGATATACTTGCCTTTCCGCTCATGAGTACTCTCAGTAGGTCTCCCCAGTCTCCTCCCTCGCCAGGCTTGGTCCTTCCCAGCTGTCCTTTCTCGAAGATAGCATCGATCATGGACATGCCCATGCTGGCGTTTCCTAGCCCTATCCGCTGTGCAGCAGCCTTGAGACTTTGCAATTGTAACCTGCTTGTGAGCGAGCCCGAGCCAGCAGACACAGCTGCGCCAGCAGCTGACGGGTCAGACAGTTGCGCTGCGGATGGCTCGATAGCTGATGGGGGAAGAGCGAACGTGGTTGAAGTGGAGGTAGAGGTGGTCGGTGGCGCTGGCATTGCTGTAGTGGGCGTCACAGGCGAGGAAGACGTGGCGGTGGTCGTGATGGAGGTGGTGCTGCTGGTGTGCTGGATGGCTGTTGGCGCTGTGAGAGTGGTAGGCGGCGCTGTGCCGAAGATACCATTTGCGCTACCTGCGGAACCGACGCCTCCTCCATGTCGCTGGCGAGGTTTATACGGTAGATTGGCAGCGACATCGCCAGAGGCGTTCTTAGACCATGATCCCGAGGACTTGTGAATAACATGGTGGGACCCTGCACCACTGGTCTCTGCTTGAGGTGAGAACTCGCTGGACGGCAAGTTGACTGAAGATGTGGAGGCGCCAAGAAGAGGGTGAGTGAGGCTCTCAGCTGGGGGTTTTGACGAACGCGAAGCTCTGCCCAGTGAGAGGGACGAGAAGAGGCCCTGCTTTGGCGGGTCCATGAGGGTGTTGGAGGCGCGACCTTGCCTCGAACGCGATGTAATGAAAATGTGAATAGGTGTGTAAGTCTATCTACGTTGCGATGTTATCTCTTTCGCAGCAACAGCAGGTCGCATGTGTGACGTTGTCCATGAAAGAGGGTCGAAAGGCGTGGCTGCCTCGTGGTGTCCGCAAGCGTTTCAGGTTCAGGTGCCTATTCTTGCCCGACAGCGCGTGGTCGACCCAGGCGCGCCAAGGGATACGGACCGGCATTCGGCCCGTAGTGTCGGTGTAGCGTAACCGGGACTTACCGGCTGAACACCGAATGTCTCTATCCAGAGCACATATATAGCACAAGGTGGTGTTTACTTATCGTGTCTTTAGTATTTTACACACTGCTTGATATCAGCAAACAGCAGAGCAATGCCTCGATACCTTGTCTACGCACCTGATTACCCCGATTATCTCGAAAAGAGATTAGCGGTCAGGCCCGAACATCTCGCTAGGGGAAAGCTGGATCCACCCGGTCTAGTCTGTGCGTATCGGCCGTCTTCTCCTCGTCCTTATCTTCAGACGTATCATCTAATCCAAGGCGGGGATAGCAGAGCTGACAGAACGATATAGTGTATGACGGGCCTATCGTCCCTCGTCCAGGCACTGCGGCGCGAGACAAAGTCTTGCCTGAAGGCACGGTGAACCTCGCTGGCAGTTTCATGGTGTACAAGATGGATTCGTACGAGCAGGTCTGGGAGAGGCTCAAGGAGGACGTCTATTGGCGCGCGAACATCTGGGACAAGGAGCGTCTGGCTGTCGAGGAGTTGCTCGGTTGAGCTTAGGTGAGAGCAGGCTCCTTTCAGTCTCAGTCGCTGAGTGATACGCAATGGACACTAACCTTCGGCTTATCCGCAGAAACCAAGCCGAGGAACGATCTATGCATGATGTAGACACATTCTATCCGCCCCGTTATGATACGCGCAGATGTTTTTATTCACTGATGATGCGGGGAGACTCAATACTGATGCTCTAGACTCTATATACACTACCACAGGGGGGCATCGCTCTGCTCTAAACCCTGATCAAAGATTGATCCCAGCGTATCTTCGCCTTCACGGCGATCTTGGAACCCCGCAGTGCCCAGCGCGCCGTCGAACAGTCGTTCGTTGAATAAGACATGACCTGAGGGTGTCTGCTGGCCGTCTTTTGCCCATTCGCGCATACGAGGATCCTCGCCTCCGTCATCCATCTCCACCTGGGCCTTGCGGCCCTCGCCACCGTCCTCGTCGATATGCATTGAAGACCCGCCTTCGCGGCTCACTTCGAGCAGAGGAGGAAGATGGTACTCCATCCCGTCTGCACCGAATAGAGGTTCACCGAAGTCGTATTCGCCATTAGGAGCGTAGTACTCGCCTCCCGCATGACCTTGTTCGGACATACTAGAATCACCAGCAACGCCGTAGCCCGGCTCCAGCGGCTGCGAGTGGTACGCGCCCGCCGCAGCGTCCCAGTACTCCGCAGGCTCAGGCTGGTTGTGCCACGCATCGTACGTCGTCGGACCACCAGCCATGCCCATCATCCCCTCAATTGGTGGGAGTCGATACATCTCGGCTGGATCATGCATCTGTCCGAGACCGACCCCTCCACCTCCGTTGTGAGCGTACAACTCAGTCGGATGAGCCTGGTACGGTACTTGCGAAAGCGGGCGACCGTCCAAATCGTACCCCATAGGCAAGTAGTTCTCGCCCATCGCATACTGCATACCGGGATGAGCGTGGACGTGACCGTGACTCTGAGTGTGGTGGACTCCTGAGTGAGCGTTGTAGTTCGAGCTGGCGAGGCGGTGTTGTGCGGCGTTGTATAATGACACATTGAGCAGGTTCGAGCCTAGCAGGTTTTGGCGCATTTGCTTGGCTCGCGCTTGAGCGCGCTGCGCTCGGATGGCGCCTTTGGACAGCTGGCCTGTCTCGCGACGGCGTCTAAGCAACAATGGCGTTAACAGCTGATCTTGCTCTTGCTGGCCATTGGTTAAAGCCGAGATCAGAGCTTGGAGCTTGGGACTTGGAACTCACCTGCGACTACTCCTAGAGCTCTCGGCGTCACTCTCGCTGGCTTCACTACGAGTGACCAACTGATCCTTGATCTCCTTCTCGAGCGTCTGACCCGCTTTGCCCTGGATCAACGCCTCTGCCACCGCATCCACCTTTTCATCTTCGGCCGGATCTTTGCGGACTCTACGACGGATGATGTCCGTACGGCGGAAGACGGGCTGATATCTGTATCCGGGGTATTTACGCTGATGCTCCTCTTTCTCGATCCGTGCTTCTTCTTGGAACTTGGCGCGCACCTCTTGTGGTGCCTCTTTCCACATCTTGGCGGCCTACACAACGCCGACGCAGTCAATACAACGTCTTTCACTCGAGCTTATCTCCGAAGAGCGAGGCATGACGAGGGCTAGACTCACCACGACGGAGATGTTCTGGTGCTTGACCTCTACGCTTGGAGGAATCAGGTTCGAGTCTGTGATGTGTTTGCGGAAGAGGATGAAGGCGTTGCGTGCTCGCTTGATGTGGCCTTCGGGTTGCTAGTAGCACCAGGCGAGTGAGTCAGCGATACGCCCTATAACACGCAGAGCGCGAAGAGGACCTGAACTCGCCTTTCGCGCGTGGCTCTTCTTGGCTTTGGGCGGGGGGACGCCCCTCTCCTCTGTCTTGGGCACCAGCCCAGCCGAATCACTCTCGCTCTCCAGCTCGCCCAACTCCGTGCCAGCCCTCGTGGGAAAACTGCTGGCCCCATCCCACCCACTCTCAGAGCTCGTCGTACTGAAATCCATACTTAGCCCAGACTTTCTTTTCGTGTACCCCACGCCGCCCACGCCAACTGCACTGGAAGCGTACGACTCGAGATCGGTCGTGCTTCCGCCATCGTACGAGCTGGGCCACGCCCCCGCTGCTTCGCCGTACGACATGGAGCTGGGCGAGTCGGTCATACTGGACGGAGAGCGAGTGTTGGTACTGGGTCCACTGCCCGGTAAGGCCGCTGCGAACGAGGTCTGCAGCGACCACGGCGTCGGTCGGCCCAGGCTGACGCCAAGCGCACCGATGCTCGATGTGCTGTTTTGTCTTGATAGGGCGGGCCACTCCGCACCCACAGTCGCAGCTTGCCACGTCGCTACTTGCTTCTGATGCTCAGAGGATCCGACGTGCTGAGGAGCTCTGGCAGTCTCAGGAACTTCCTCTTCGCATTCGCCTTCGACATGGACATCGGCGTCGGCGTCGGCAGTGGCGTCCATGAGCGAAGGGTCAATGACCATCTGTTCCTCAGCGGCTGGTTCAGCACCGTGCATCTCGTGAGTGGCGGGCACTGCGTCTGCAGTGGCCATTGCAGGAGAGTCGCTGTTGCTGTCACTGTCAGTCTTCGGATGCTGCTCATGAGCGCTTGGCTCGAGCTGTTCATGCACTTGCGCAAGAGTAGGCGGAGAGCCGGAGGGCGTACGGTGGCTCTGAGACTGAACCGGGGCGGCAGAAAGACTCGAGGCCCGACTTGAAGTGTGGGAAAGCACTGAAGTGGCTCTTCCGACTTTGGGTGAGGACGGAGTATGGAGGGGTGACGTGCGGTGTCCTTGTCGCTCCACGCTCATTTCGAGTGTGGATTGGGTCGTGGTGCCGCTGAATCGTGAAGGGTCCAATGAGTGGTAAAGGAGCGCAGCGGTCTACTGGGCAGTAGTGCGAGCTGCAAAGCTGCGAAGCTGTGACGATGGCTGTACGTCCGTCCAGTCAGGTCAGCAAAAGCCACCTTGAAGCTCAAGAACCGAAAGACGTCAATGGTAGTGCTACTATACACTGTATAGTGTACAGTGAGCAAATGAAGGGATGATAAGTAAGGTGAGTGGTGAGTAGGTATCAGGCAGCAAGTCGCACCTTTTAGCAAGAAGGTGAAAGGTGAAAGGTCGTCGAGAAGTGTACTGTATACGAGGATCAAAGGCTCTTAGAGGGTATTTCTCGTTAGTCCTTAGTCGTTGATCGTGAGTCGTAAGTCGTTATTGGTGAATCTCTAGTATACTACGAGTGGTAGAGTGACAACCATTGATGAGAGAAAGGGAATGACAAGACCAAGCAATAGTCACTTTTTTGAATACCTGTCCTCCATTCTCGCTCGTTGTCTAGCCAGTGACAAGTATGTTATAGGAGGATTAAGCACAAAGGAGCTTACGCTATGATCACCACGGAGCAAGGGAGATAAGGAGATAGGAGGTAAGGAGTGTACGGAGTGAAACCCTTGACGATCGCGCCACGCTCTGTGTCATATATGGTGAAAGGAGAGTCCGGGGGTGAGTAGCCCTCGGGCCTAGTCTCGACAACAAAGGAGGTGTAGATAGCGATAAGAGCTGACTGCTTTGCGTGATGAGGTAAGCTAGGTCAACCAGTAAGATCAGTGAGTAGCATGAGGCGATCGTAAGCTCAGAATGCCCTTCGTGCGTTGCAATCCGAGCAAAATCTCAGAAACGTCTCGTTAGTCAGCTCACGATGCGAGCTGCAAGTTAGATAAATGACTACTCTTCTGTTGTGCATCCCTGATGATCTTTTGCTTGATTATGCTATTTGACTTATGCTTTCCTCTTCACCAATTCTCCACAATTCGCTCAGCTATTCACAGTAGCTCACTTCTTAGACTCCTCGTCCCAAGCGACTTCGGGAGCGTTGCTTTTCTATATGAGCGTCGCAGTGTCAGCCACTTTTCTGGCAATGGTTGCGCTATGACTTGGATGGAAGTAGACTCACAGCTGCCTGCCTGACGGAGCCCTTGATGTCCTGCGCGCTGGGGGCGTTGCTGTCGTCGACGTTGCTGGGGGTGTCTGAGCCGGAAGGCGAGGAATCAGAGCCTGAGCCGGAGCTAGAGCTACCGGTGACCTTGTCCACTGCGTCCATGGCGACTTGAGGGACGTTTGCTTTCTGCAGTCCGAACGACACATCAACACATCGTAGCGCATCATGTCAGCGGTGCCCAATACTCATATCGCTGCGGTATATGAACAGATGCACTCACAGCAGCCTGCGTGACAGAGTCCTTCATGCCGCTGATGCTGGGCGCATTGCTCTCGTCAACGTTATCAGGTGTTTCAGATGAGTCTGAGCCAGAGCCAGAGCTGCCGGAAGGCTTGTCAGAGGAGAAACGGTTCGAGCCGAGGTCCGAGCCCGAGTCGTCGGTGGTCTCGCCTGGGTATCCGGTCGTCTTCGCTGCGTGTCGCTTGGAGGGGATGGTGCCGGGGTACTTGTCCGCGTCTTTGTGGATCGCCTTGGGGTCGTCGTCAGTCTGGGCGAGCAAAGCAGCATGTTAGCATAGAGCAGAATGGCTGGAGCGACGACAAGCAGAGCCTAGAGGGATATCAGAACTCACGAAGCTCCGTGTGTCGGCACCGCCGTGCTGAACAGGGTCCTGACCGGGCCTGGCCGTAGGTGTGTCCGCGCCATGCTGAGTCTGCTCGGAGCGATCGTGGTTGGCGCCATGGGCGACTTCGTGGGTCTTGGAGCCGGGCATGAGGAGGAATGCGCCCTGCGGATCAATAAGCAGGCGTTAGCGCTGTTTGGTACAAGGTACGAGCCGGGACCAGAAGATAACATAATTGGATCGATGTAGCAGAGGTCTGTGTGATCGCGTGATCCATCCTCCATGGACATTTGAAAAAGCATGGATCCGTGCCCACGTCCTCACTGACTCATGCCTTACACGCAACAAGCACCCAGCCGTGCACCACACTTCATCAAGACAAAAGACAAAAACGGTGACTCGACTCACCAAACTACCGAAAACAGCAGCCGAACCAATCATCCAAGTGGTGTCCCCGCCCTTTTTGGGTGCAGAGGAGGAAGCGGCCCTTCGGCCGATGACCTGCGTGGAAGTCTGGACGGAAGCCCTCTGGGCCGCGAGACTGGTAGCGAGGCGGGTAGCTCTGAATGCCATTGTGCGTGATGGTATGCGTGTGCGTATGTGTATATAGTGTGTGTAGCTGTTAAAGTCGTTTTATGCTTGTGGATATATGCAGATGAAATCTGTGGAGAAGGGATGTGTAGTCGTAAAGGTGGTGAAAGTGGGAATCCGATCCCAGTCACGACGTCACCATCTCACCAGTGCAACGGCTTTACGGCTTTTACAGCATGCCGATCGAGAGTGAGCCTGATACCTGACACCGGCACAGCGAATGACGTCTTTCGTGGGAACATGGGAATGTGCTGGAGTACTCGGCAATCACGCTTATTCTTATTCTTCGTTTATCAGGCACACCCTTCCTATGCTCCTATGCAGCTTGTATGGGCAGTGTGCGAAATGCATTGCGCTGCAGTCAATGGTGATATGAGCTACCGCACCAAACTCTCTCCCCCGAGTGCACTTCTCCGCGCGTCCAGACCTGCTCCTCCTGCTGATAATAATCGCTCTGTGGCTAGTCTATCCAGTGCTTCTAATTGAGATGAAGTAGTCTTCGATTCTGCCGGAACTGCAGTCTCGCTCGATGGGTTCTCCAGTAGTCTTCTTGTAGCCTAGTAGTGCGCGGGGTATTAGCGCTGCGCATACGTCCCCATGTACAATGAGAGATACACAGCAGCTTCTGAGGCAGTGGCTGCAGCACATGTATCGAGTGGTGGTCCACTTACAAGCTTGACTCCCCACCATGATCGAGTGCGCTTCTTCCCGAGTTTATCCACGTTGTCCGGCCCGCCCTCCATCTCAGCCGCGCGAAGCAGATGCTTGAGAGCAAGTTGGTAGTCGCTACCCAATACAGTCTTATCAGCATTTCCCTACAACCAGTACGCCAGAGCCAGTACCTCCACTCCGTACTTGATCAGTAAGAAAGTAAGGACTCACCCCATGGTATAAGCCACTTCGCCCATCCTGCGCACGGCGCCTTCATCCCAGGGACTGACCAGTGTCAGATGGCCTAGAGCATTAAGGCTTTGGAGATATAAGCCCTGTTCGGCATACAGGTCTGCGAGCAACGACCAGCCTGCGGGGTCGGAGTAGAACGTATCGAGATAAGAGAGGAGGAGGGGGATTGTGCTAGCCGGCGAAGGCAGTGAGAGCGCTATGATTCGTTGGTGTGCGGACTACAGATCATTAACGTTGTACTTGTGAACATCATTGGCCGTTCGTAGCCAAGGTGAGGTGGGTCAACGCACGACATTCGTCTCGTCCTCTTTCAGTAATCCCTCGTACACACTCTTCGCAGCCTGACCCTCGCCTCGGGCCTCGAGTCGCAGTCCATCGAGGATCTTGACTCTTGGCGAATTCGGGAATTGGCGATGCAAGTGATTTATCTGGGTCTGTAACGGAAACGATTAAGGCATTAGTCACTGCCTCGTTTCTTCGTGTGCTTGGGTGAATATAAGTTTCAGTAGCACAGCAAGAATTGATGATGTGCGTCGTCGCGTAATCATTATTCGAAAAGAGCTGGCGCAATTTTCATAGCGAACAGTGGGGTAGGGTGCACACTCACCGTAGCGAGCTTGACCATGCCCAAGTCCAGGGCGGCTATAGCGAGCTGTTCACGCACGGCCCATTCTGAATTCCGCCAAGGATAATCGTCAGCTCACGGCATCAGGCGGCGCTTCGTACGATCAGAAGGTTCAAGCGTTGTCTTGCGGGAGCATAACTCCGTCCGTCTCTCACCACGGAAAGCCGCGAGGCAAGGCTGGAATGAAGGTAGAAAGTAGGTAAAGGACACTAAGGGGTAGAGGAGAGGACAGAGAGAGAACACCGCTAGACGCACCTTGATCCCCCACGCGCCCGGACGTTAACGCACTCTGCGCAAGCTCCACCACCTCCTCGGAATGTCTTGCGCCAAGCGTACGCCACCTGGCCAGTATCTCGAGATCGTCCGTCGACATCGTACTTGTCTATGCAGAGAGAAAGTGAAGTAGTTGATCAGATAGCAAGCGTGAATCAAAACAGCTGTTATTCCATTTTATACGGACTACCTCCACCATTCGCTCGAGTACTCGAAGCAGTTCGGCTGTGGCATAAATAATCTACACGTTTTGCCAGCTATATACAGTATAGTATCTGTTCTCGTGGCCCACATACATGACTGCTCGCGTAGCATCGCTGCAAAGGATACTGTACATGCATGACTCTCTCATCATCTCATCCAGCGACTCGGATACTACATACATCTCTCCCGCGTCGTCAATGCTATCTACCTCTAACTCCCCAGAACTCCTAACTCCTCTACACTCATACTTCGCTCTCCCTATTCCTGGCGTGGCCAGTGAGGTGCGCGGTGACACCCTGTTCTCTGGCCTGCTGCCACGCCTCGTCCTCCTCGTTATTGGAGATCACATAGCCCTGGGGGAGATCATGATCGTTTCCGCGCTGACCGGGCCCATGACCCGTCAAGTGCGCAGTGACGCCCTCGGATTGAGCGCGGGCCCACGCTTCGTCTTCGGCCCTATTCCCACCACCGAAGCCTGCTGCAGGGGGAGCTCCAGAGGGCGGAGCATAGTCGACCTCGTGCTGCGCCCAAGGCGCGTCGGGGTGGTAATCCGATTTCTCGTAGCCTCCTTCTGGAGGTGGGGGCGCGCCGTTCATGGGTGGGCCGGGGTATGGAGGCACCATCCATTCTTGCTGCCCTTGCCCTTGGCCTGGTGGAGGGGGGTAGTTATATCCTGGCTGCATTGGGAATGCCTGTCCTTGGGTTTGTTGGACGTTCACGCGCTGGCGTACAGAGGAGGGATCAAGGAGCTGGCGGTAGTACGAGAGGAGGATGGAGCCGAACAGTAACTAGAAAAGGTTCAAGGTCATTAGTCACGCCCGTCGCAGGTTGTGGAAGGTAGCTCACGGAAAGAAGAAGAGTGAGGAAGAGCCACGCAAACACTCCCCAGGTACCGCGACTCCACGAGCTATCGCAGTCTACAACAGGTCATGAGCAGTGACCAAAGCGGCGAACAGACAGAACTCACCAGAAGTAGCCTCGCTCGTGGAGACTGACTCGGTATCACCGAATATATCAGTATCGTCATCGCCCACTTCATTAGCGACACACTGCGCGATGAGGTCGGACTATCCTCAAACTCGTCAGTATATACCTAGCAACGTGAGGCTAGGATGGTGCTCACCTTGAGAGAGAAGTGGACGATTACGGCGATAACTTGGGTACCGAGGTTGACCAAGATCCCGATCGGGGCTACGAAGAGCAGTAGTCGAGCGAGAGCGAGGCTTTGCTGCAGAGTCAATGGGACATGAGCTATCTTCCTGGAGCAAACGGTAGTGGGACAGCTCACCAAGAACGCGACTACCATCGCAAACAGCTCTGTTGCAGCTATGACGAAGAAGAGGATGGCGAAGATGATATCGAACAACTGTTCCTTCGATGACTCTGTCCACGCCCCATCAGCCACTATTTAGCAACAAATCGCGCGTGACAGCCGACAGATAGGTGGGATGGCTCACCATTATCCGCTGTCCTGTCCCTGATCGACTCCACACCCAGCGCCACGCCGTAGAGAAAACCCAAGAACGACGTGATGAGGACTATGGGCCGGAGAGAGTACGGGTAGACTCGCGATACTACCGCTGCATATCGGGGCGGTGGGCCTGCACGCGTGGAATTCGTGTTGAAGCGAGAGGTGGAAGTGGAAGTGGAGAATGAGGGTGGGATTGTCGTTGTTCCAGGTTTGTCCGGGCGGAACAGTGACATGGTTCATGAAGTATGCACCGGTGGTTCAATGGGCAAGAGAGCGCAATGGGCGCAAGAGAATTTCGAACACGGTCGATAATGCGTGATAGCCAACAGTGAAGGGGCAGCCAAATATGGTGGGGTCGAGGATGACGCCCAGGATATAATATGACGAGAGCAGGAGGTTGGCGTCACACAACGTGAAAGGAGCAGCGTGCCACGAGACGCCAAAGGATGTGTCACGACCGATAGACAGCGGTATGGAATGGTTTTGAGAAGTGGGGAGAAAGATGAATTGACGGTCAGCTTAGTCTCACAGGTGTACACGACAACGCCGGGAAAGGATTTCACAATCGGTCACCATGCGTACGCAATGCGCACGACGTGATGTCCGACAAGGAGCCTTACGAAGACGCGCGAAGTCTCGGAAGTAAGGACGGACGAGGTGACTCACCGGACGGAGGAGGGAGTCTCGTCGCCATGCTGTAGGCTGTTGTTGTTGTGTTTCCGTTATACAGTCGAACACCGTGTGAACTTCCTCTTTCTCAGTCCTCGCTGGTAGTGTGCAGTTGATTCTTCACCTGCAGTACACGAGTGACGTATATGTTGGATAACGATGAGCGCGGAATGAGTAGATGATATGCTGCACTCGAGTACTTGCCACCAAGACAGACATTGTGATGCGTGGTTGAGTGACGAGTGACGAGGCTGTGCCGTCTCTGCGCTGGAACACAAATAGATTATCAGCTTCAACGTGTCAGGCACCGAGCGGTACATGCTACATCATCACTTTTGTGACAAGCGCGACGGCGTACTCCGCTTTTTAGCAGCTCCCGGCTCATTCGCTCCTCCACCTCCCGCTATCGGTCTGGTCCTATGGCCTGCAGCAGAAGATAGTGCTCATACATGTACTTGACAAAAACGATAAGCCGGGCAGCTACTGTATACTTACCTGACGACGATGCCGCCATCACACTCCTCACTCCTTCGGCAATTGTACCCCTTCAAGCAGCCGTCCACGTCCATCGATCACTTGGTCATAGGTGGAGGTGTCGTAGGGCTGAGCGTGGCTGCGAGCCTGGTCAATACTTCTGGTAAGGATCGTACGACGTTCCTAGTGGAGCGGAGGGGTCAGGTGAGTCATACCTTTCCCTCATCTGCTGACGGTTGAGGTTCCCATACTGACGATCGTTGCAGCTAGGGCAAGAGACGACGTGAGTTGTTCATGAAGCTTGGACACGCCGTTTAAGAGCTGATCATGGTAATCAGAGCGAGGAACTCGGAAGTCATCCATTCTGGTATTTAGTGAGTCGTCATCCAACACAGCTCGTATGATACTTACAACAGTCTAGCTATCCCATAGGCAGCCTCAAGTCGAGATTATGTATACAAGGAAGGGATATGATCTACGAGCGATGCAAGCGCTTGGACATAGGCCATAAGCGGACGGGCAAGGTAGGTTCGTTCATAGCATCGCTGATAGCGACGAGAGATAGCATGTTGACCTGCCGTCACACCTCTAGCTCATCGTCGCTACGTCCGACAGCCAAGTGCCCTATCTGCGCAAGCTACAAACGCACTCCGCGCACGAATCCTTTCTATCCCGGCCCAACGACCCTTCCTCGTCCTCAATAGCTACTCGTTTCCTCTCAGGCGACGAAGCGCGCGATCTCGAGCCTGATCTGTCAATCGGTGTTGTTGGCGCTATACATATTCCGTCCACCGGAATCGTGGATTCACAAGGACTGGTGGACAGCCTGGAACGGGAGATCGAGGAGGAGGACTACGCCCCGCCTATGAAACGAGAGAAGAGGGGGGAGGGCGTGATCGT
>JALPBZ010000098.1:0-74582 GCA_026538355.1 Cryptococcus sp. GC_Crypt_5 | reverse complement strand
CCCGCACGCCATCTATCGTATCTTCCGCCTCAAGCCACATCCCCGCGCAATCGCCAACAATGTCCATCTCGGCGAGACCGTGGCCCGCGGCGATGCTCTACGGGAACGTCAAGACGATGAAACACACCGGAGACAGGGCAAAGAGCTACGCAAGGGCTATCAACGAGCTTGCGCGGTCGGAGTCGGGGTTGAAAGAGTGGTGTGCTGCTTCGGGTGAGTCGATAGCGAGGGTTCTTTGCTGACGTGCAGCGGCACAAGTGCACCGACCCGTGCGAGGCACTTCGAAGATGTCCGCGGCGGCTTCACTAGGCCTACGTGCCAACAGCGTGCCCAGCGCGATCCCGCTCCCCTACGATCCAACGCCACATATGAGGAATGTCTCTGCGAGTTCGGAATTCCCCATGCGAGCGGACTCCTACACCGCGAGGGAGATCTCTCAACGGGTTATGGACCCGTCCGACCAGCCTACGGCTCTACCGCCGAATCTACCCTATCCACAACTACAGCAGCACCTAGGTTTAAAACCCAGTCAATCGATGCAGTCCATGGCTTCTTTCGCCTCGGGCAAAAAGGGCTTCTTCTCTGCTATCGGCCGCAAGGGCGGTGTGAAGAAAGACAGCATTTCGCTCGGCCCCCCAGGCGTTGCGACAGCGAGCACGAACAAGAAGGACGTGCGCGGGTTGCCTATCTCCGCGCCGAGGTCGACCAGCCCGACCAAGGTCGACGGGCTGCACGCGCCGCGAGTCCAAGCGTCCATCTCCGCGCCTATTGGCCCGCGAGGACCTCGATCGTCCACACCCCCGCCGTCGAGCGCGCTGGATCGCGCATTAACCGACGTCCCGACGAGGGCCAGTCTCGACACGGGGTTGTCCAAACTGGCCCCCCGCGAGGCTAGAGGATCAATAGACTATACACACGAAGCCGAAGTGAGGCAGATGGCGGATATACTCCCGCACGCGGAGCGGGGCGTCCTCCGAGGGTACCTCCGGAGACACGGCGACCCGATGCAGGCTATAGGGTGAGTCGAGCATTTGTATGTAGCTGATGATCAGGGCATATCTAGAGGACGAGAAGAACGGCAGCGTTATTAGATAGATTGCTCTGCGCATTGTACGGCGGGACACTGATATGCATGTGTACGCTGCGAGCTGCACGAGTACTACGTATGCGATCACGCTTAAGAACCGCACGACTATTACTCAAGAGTCACGCTACGAGGAGAACTGCGCGACGAGATACTGGCTAACGCTCATGGGACTAAGTGGCGCGCCGAGGTCTGTAATGATGAAGTCGATCAAATCGGGCGTGGTCACGTCAACCATAGGATTGTTAATCTCCATCTCCCGAGTCATCTCAATGCGTTTGCTCCCTTCGCCCGAGTAATTTGTCACGCCCGCAGGCCCAGAGAACGGTGTGGAGTTTGGCGGGGTGGCTGGGGCTTGAGGCGAGCGGGATTGCGGTGTGGAGCTCGACGGTCTGCTCAGGACTTGCAATGCTGGAAGTCCGGCTTGCGGGTGGGGGAAGGTTGTCGGGAACTCTAATGGGACCAGTGGCCGATCAGAGGACGACGGGATGGGCAGGTCTACTTGAGACAGAGGATAGTGTCGTAGGAATTTGTACGATTCGGCGAGGGCGTAGAATGGCTTTTGCATCGACTTGGCCACGAGCGCGACTTGATACGTGCCAACCGACGAGACCAGGCCCTAGACGTCAGCTCAGTCACGAGCGTACACTCACGCCGCTCTCCACGACCGCCTCGGATCCCACCAGGACCATGTCCACTCGTTCCATCACATACGCCACGGCGCTGTCCAGCACCACCGTACATGGGATCCCATTCGCCGCGAGGATCTGCTGCGTTCGCAACCTACAGGTTAGCTCTGACGCGGGGGTCGACTCACCCAAGGCACCCTGGTCGGGCCTCTACTTGTCAGCTCGGTTGCTATAGCACCACCCACCGGTCACATAAACTCTTATCCGCTTGTGCTGCCTGTGCGCTCTGAGGATCGTCTGCATCACCGTCCGCGAGTAGCTATGCGTGAGGATCTGCACAATCAGTACAAGTTCACACCCTTAGTCACCCACCACACAATCGTCCCGCAGGAACCCCACGGCCAGCTCGGCGATCTTCTCTCTACACTGCGGCGCGGTGATGGCGCAGAACGACCGGCCTTGGTGAATCAACGAGCGTTTGTACGCGGGGAAGTCCTGAAGTCAGCTCCGTTCGAGGCTTTGCAACCCACCTCGCCACCGCCCGAGACCGCAAAGAATCTCTCCCACAGTTGACACCCCGCGCGCACGCCCAAACTCGCCTGCGTGTTGATGAGCGACTTCCTCCCTTCTGTCAGCTCCCTCGCGAGGCCGGATGCCGTGGACGCTGTATGTTAGCTCAGATGCGACGAGTAGACGCACCTGTCGACGCTTCGATCAGATTGACCAATGCTAGAATCGCAGCGATAGGATGCGGGACCTGTCGTCAGCTCAACTACGACAAACCACCCACCTTGTCATCCTCCAACGCTCGACGATACGACGCAACGACGTCGAACGGGCCTTGCGAGCTGGAAGCAGCGGCGTGTGGTCGGGAGCTCCCTCGGGCCGAGGGCGCTGGCGACAGGCTCAGCGGGCTGGTGATTCCTGCCATCGTGTGGGTCTGATGACAATGGTTGAGAGAACGGTAAAATCAAGTGATGAGAGACTGGTAAAGTGATGTTCGTTACGAGTCAAAATTCAGATTCGGCAGAGTAGCATTTGAAACCGGAACAATAATTCAAGTTTCACTCTCACTCTCACTCTAAAACCACCAACTAACATAGGATGTCACGACTAGCACCGGTCACCTCGAGGATAGCTGCAGCAGCGCGGATCGGTCGAGCTACCCCACACGCTCGAGTCCGGCCAGCTCGACCGGCTCGACCGTGTGCTCCAGCGTATTCCCTACGTCATTTGGCCACTGCCCCGCACGCTCAGCAAGGCGCAACCGATTCACCGCCTATACCAATCTGGCGACGAGGGGTGCAGATCCAGTGGATCTTCGGCGGCCTAGCAGGTCTCGGGGCTCTGATCACGATATACGGACTGTAGGTCAATCCTTGCGATCGAAGGCTAATACTCCAGACTCGAGTTCTACTCGACCCTCACGACATGGCCGAAAGCCGTTCGAAAGCCATTGCGCGCCGCGCTGAAGTGCAAGCTGCGCCAGGATTACAACAAGGCCGAGCTCTTCTTCCGCGAGTGGGTCGCTGTAATGACTTATGTGTGATTGCACTGACGTAGTGAATAGAGCACTGGCGACGGCGTTGGAGATCGGTCCGGGGGGACTGGAGCCGGATCCTTTGCTCAAGATCTCGGGGATCTACGTCGAGCTCGCCAACGTGCTGGAACTCAAGGGACAGCAGGCGGCTGCCTTTGCAGAGCTCCGCAATGCGCTGGACATGTTCGGAGACGACCCGCTCAACTCGCAGACCACTGGTCAACGCGCTGGTGAATGGGCTGGGGAATACGCTCTTACGGTGAAAGACCATATCCGGTCTATTGGGCTGTATCAGAAGTTGGGTCAACTAGCTCTTGAGATCGCCACGGCGCCCCGATCGCCTGCGTACGTCGCGACGACGGCCGCGAAGACATGGGACGAGGCGGCGGAGCACTACCTCTCCTCCGCGCTAACGGCGATGCTGCGCCTCGGTCTCACCAAACCTCCAACGCAGCAAGTCATAGCTGGCAGGGACATCGACCTGCCCTCTGGCGTAAGCGACGACGCGGACGCCGACCTCGACCCGAACCAAGGTGGTCGAGTCGACAAGCGCGGGCTGGGCATGACGATGGAATCGCTCTCAGAGGTGTATGCTCGAAAGGGTCAATTCGACCTATCCGCGCAGCTCTTGCTGCAGGCCGTGTCGCTCTTGCTCCCTCCTGGGTCCAAAGAGACTCCCCCGGTTAGAGATCGATGTCAAGGTGAGTCGAGCCGCGACGACGTAGGACGTAGCTGACGCCGCGTAGCTGCCTTGGTAGGTTCAGCAGCATAAACGTACACTGACCATTCACAGCTGATGACGACAATCTCGTCCCACGCCTCGCACCCAAAGACCGCGCAAGCCATCAAAGTGTCCAAATCGTGGTCACTCCGCTCGCTCCAATTATCCGAACAGGCCTTGCGCGAGCAGGACCCGTCTGCTGACGAGGACACACCCATAGAACTGGCATTGGGCATATGCAAACGCGCTCGAAGTGTGGGTCTGTACAACCTCGGCATGCTGGCGGAGATGGAAAAGGATCAGACTTCGGCTTTGAACTACTTCAATAAAGCCCTGTCGACGGCTCGCGAGGCGTCCTTCGTGGAAGGTAAGCGAGAGGCCATGGCCGCTATTCGTAGAGTCCAGAGTACCCCGAGTTAGTCATGCAGGGTGGTTGAAGATATATCACAGTTCTTATACATTCTTCTTGCCTCTTGCGTCTGCTATTTTCTTCTTTCTACCTGACTTATTCTTCTTCCTACAAACCTCTCCTGCTATTCTACCCACAGCTCTCTCACGCCCTAGGTATCACTCTCTCGGTATCAATTCGGAGGGTATGCGAGTCCGGGCTGGGGGTATCCCATATTACCGCCAAAAGGCATCCTACGCCGTCAGCACGTGTCCATCACATTCGCACTCACATGTTGGGCTGCGGAAACACGCCCATGGGCATTTGCGCCTCACCATAGTCGTACGGGTTGTACCCTTGGGCATATAACGCGGGGCTACGTATCAGCGTTGCTTCGAATGACGCAACTCACTTTTCGGCCACCGGGATGATATGCTGCACCACCTGTATCGTGAACATGGTGTCCAGCGTCGCGGGGTTGCCACCGCCGTCGAGGAACTCCGCATGTGCGTATATGGCCATCGGACCCGAGGGCAGCTCTGGCACCCCAACAAGCTTTGTCCCTTCCTCCCACCGCAGCCACGGCGGAAGCGATCCCGCCGGCGACGAGAACACCGGCCGGATCGTATCTGACGGTGCTTGCGGATCCCATATCCTCGGCTCCCACTCGTACATCTGGTTCACGAGGCTGGCACGTTAGCAACGTTCAAAATTCAATGACTCACGCAAAGGCGTTGGGATGCCCGATGATCCGCCGCTTGAACGGTCTAAACATCCATCCACCCCCTGGCAGCTTCTTCGCGTCCACATTCCAGATGTGGTTGCCTTTCGACTTTGCCTTTTTGCCATCGGGGTTGAATCGCGAGATCAGATCCTGCTTCCACAGGTAATTCTTGATCTTCTTCACCGACAATGTCTCCTCGGTGATGCCCCGGTGCGCCAATTCGTCGGTGAACGCGTTGGTGAACGCTTGGATACGAAATTTGAAAGGCCGATAATCCGTCGATTCGTCTAACCGCTGCATTTTCTTCGGCATCAAGACCTGATGCAGCTTCTCCCCCTTGTTATCCACCATTTCGAGGTCAGAACAAACGCGGTTGAGAAATTCCTCGAATATCTGATCCAGCTGACGGCGGATGTCATCCGAGATCATCGTGTTGGTCGGGTCGTTGATCCCGCCGTCCACTCCGACGGAACTACGCCGCCGCTTGACCCGCCGCGGCTCGTCGTCTTCGGAGTCTTCATCGTCGTCACCATCCGGCGATGTCTGCCTGGATTGCCACGCGGATGGCGGCATGCTCATGGTAACCGCCTGTGACCATGTTTTGTTCACCGAAGTGCTCCGCCCACGTGCTATAGGCCGGCCATCTTCACGTAGGGTTTGCGAGACTCGTCGCTCTAGTTGCGGCACGTGCACTTGCGCCGGCATCAACATTGAATGTGACATTTCGCTCGTCATCATGATATCGGCGTCGCCGCCCCAATTTTGCGAAGGAATCGCGTACCGCGGGGGACTAGGCGGGCGAGATGGGGGAATAGTCGCAAGTGGAGAAGACACCACGGGCATGTGCTGGACGCCGATCGCTGCCATGAACGACGGTGATGGCATGACAGGTGTGCTCGGGGCGAGAACGCCCTGCGTCTGACTCGGTAATTGATGACCATTAGGAAACGAATGAGAATGGACTAGCGGCGGCGGCTGTATCTTCGCATTT
This sequence comes from Cryptococcus sp. GC_Crypt_5, assembly GCA_026538355.1. Classification (NCBI taxonomy): domain Eukaryota; kingdom Fungi; phylum Basidiomycota; class Tremellomycetes; order Tremellales; family Cryptococcaceae; genus Cryptococcus; species Cryptococcus sp. GC_Crypt_5. The sequence goes on along the minus strand of JALPBZ010000098.1, from coordinate 68,505 downwards.
AGGTAATCCGCCGGGGCGATCGTAGTTGCCACGGCGCGTTTCGCAAGCGAAGGTTGATCGACGGGAAGAGGCGGGAGTAAACCCTGCGATTGCATCGGCATAGGCGTTTGAATGGCTGGTGTTTGTAGATGATTGGTGGCCGGCGTTTGCATATGGTTGTTGCCCGGCGTCTGCGTGTGGTTGGTATACATAGACATTTGCGGAGAGCTCTGATATGCGACAGGGGACATCTGCTGAGAGGTGGGCGTCTGCGCGGGCCCCACGCCTAGCTCATTCGCAACGTCCAACTGCGTACTGAGATGGTTGAGATTCGCCGACACCTCGACTTCCCTCCCACGCAACATTGCGTTTTTGGCGTTTTGCGCGGTGGACACAATTCTACATGTCAGCTCATGGCTTCGCGGATTCACTCACTTGTCCAAAAGGGTGAGCTTATCGACCATCTCCCCGGACATATCAGGCGTCATCGACCCAAGGGGCATCGAGTTCTGGCCAGACTGCTTCCTATTAGGTGGCTGCGGTTGTGCTATCGTCGGCGTCGTGACGTCCTCCAACAACGCGTCTTGCACACCGAGGCCTACCATTGGGGGCTGGTCGCCGAAGAATGCCGAGGCGCTGCCTTGGATCTGCTGCGGTGATGCGGAGATGACAGGCGAGGGGGCGAGAGACGATACCGTCGGCGATTGAATTGAGGTAAATGCGAGATGCGAGGGGATGGCGGATTGCGGAAGTTGAAAGGTGAATTGCGGCGCGTCGTATGGGTAGTAAGTACCGCCGCTAAACGTCGCGCCTCGTTGTCGTGATTGACCGTAAGGCAGAGTGAAAACTCCCCGTGCCGGACTTGACGGCTGGGACACTGGCAGACGCTGGGTATTCTGCGATATCACCGGTATCTGCCCCGACATCGACCCTTCACCCGCTGACGAAAACGAGCCGTCTGCGAATTGAAAGTAGTCCTGGCCGAGGTCCATGGGTTGAACGGACGAGAACGAATCGGTGTACGGCGCACCACTCGACGCGAGGGATTGCGGCGACTGAATACCGATATGCTGAAACGGCGCCGGCAACGAGGCAATGTTCAACGAGAGATTCTGCCGCCTGAACGATCCCCGGCTCGACGAACTCTCGCCCTCGTTGCTCTCAGAGGGGGGAAAGCATTCCCCCCCTGTCAGCGAATCGTGACTAGATTCTATGGTGGAAGGCGAGGGCGGGGTACTGAAAGCGTTGAAGCCCCAAAGATCCGACGATTTGTAGTCCTGCGTGAAGCTTCCAGTCTCGTATTGGGTGTAGGATTGTTGCTGGGCGGATGCAGTCGCTGGGGTGATGGGCGTTTGAAACGCGCCCGAGCCTGACGGGTGAGGGGCGGGTAGAGGTGGTGTCGACGTCAGTTTGGCGGGTGGTGTCGAGGCTGTGAATTGTCAGCGGGGCCGCTCGTGTGCGATAGGTAGTGTTGCTGGCAACGGATGACAGAGTGGTATTCAACCTGACACTCCCAGCCAAAGGATGCCTTTCCCGACAGCGGTCCGTGACGATCTCAAAGGAGTCAAGTGGTGAAATAGCTCACCTTGTAGCCTCGAGTTGACCGTGCAAACTAGTCAGAGAATGCGTTCTCTTCAGCGAGATGATTGCCTCTTTGACGGTGGCGAGAGATGTTGTGAGTTGATGGTGAGTTGATGATGATTGAGGGCGCTGATGTGTGTGTCGAGGCACGGCGTCAGAGGAATCTGGGCCTAGTGTATTTTGATGATCAGTATGTCCGAGCTGGCCGGCGTTGTTTCGGGGTCGAGTCTCTATAATTGCGGCGATGCTTGCCGCTTTTCTGATGAGGCCAAGTCGGCTCAGTGGTCTTGCGAGATGACCTTGTTGCTGTTCAAAGGAGTGTAAGGTTGGTGGTATTGAGGAGAGCAGGATGGTCCCGCGTGTCGAGGGTTGTCGGCTTTTCGTTTTGACCGCTGGGTGCTGGTCTTTTCTCGCTGGTGGTCTATTCTCGCTGGTGATGGTCTATTCTCGCTGTCGAGATGTCGATGGCCCTCTGTCACTTGCAACTCGAAGCAATGTTGAATACAGTAATCAACTAGGATATACTGAAGACGAGCAGGGCAAGCGGGGTTTTAGGGGAAATTTGGTCCCTTTGCAGAGACAATGCCAATGTTCCAGGCTTCGGCCAATTGCGCAAAAAAACTGCTCCGAGCGAAACTTTTCCAGATCCAGCGGTGCGACTCGGTGGATTGCTGCGTCGGTGCTGCCAGACTTGCTTATGTGCGTGTATAACTGCTGGTCGTTGTCGAGGACAATGGTTGTGAGTCTCAAGACTGTAGACAAGTTCAGAACGACTGCAAGATAGATCCAGATCAGATAGGGATAAGATGCACTGGGATCTTCTTTCCTTAGAGCGCTAGCAGGTTGTAAAAGTCATTGTTACCACATTTGGCGAATGAATTGCGGGAAGCGCCTACTTTTGGGCTTTTTGCTTGGTATTGTATCCGAAGTTTCACTCGGAGCGGAAACAGCGGAGAGCGCCAGCATGGGGCAAGGGGGCAGCAAGGGTGGGCAGTGCAAAAGGGTTCAATTGAGTGGATTCAGGATCTATCCCTGCTTGGTCTCTCGACCGCGGGTCTCGGCTCAATCAACGATGCACTACTACTCTGCTAGTCGTTATCCGCTGCGGACGTTGGAGACACTATGCATGGTGTGCTAATGGACTAATCGGTGCCTATTGTAGATGACCGTTCCTCGCTTTTGTTCGATCATCCCGTTTTCGCACGGCGTCCGTGGAGCGCTGAGCGATGAGCGTTGAACGTGGGCAAATGGTTGATGATGAATGGCGCAATACCGCGTGGCGCCATGGCGATCTGCGAGAGAGTCGTAGGCCATCGACCATGCATTCATTTATCACGATATGAGATTGTCGTCAGATTACCGTGAATCCCGATCCGTATTTTCCTTGCGCGCGCCCACGCGAGACGGAAGGGGGCGTTCCGACTGGTGTATCTTTCGTGGGGCATGTGTTACCGGGTGGTGCACAAAAGTGGTAACTCCTGCGCTTCCTGATTGCAGCGCAGTCGGTCGCCGTGGCGCGATCCTATCGGTAAATCTATGGTAACGAGTGTGTCTCTGGTCGAAGAGGCCGTGGCACAGATTCGCTTGAATGATTGCGCATGAGGCACCACGGCGCTATGAATACTCTTGCATTTGGCAGCAATTGATATCTAAAGTGAGCTCATGTGATCAGTTCGGCGAAATAGCACGTCGTCGCCGCTCGTAGTCGACGTTCGTTAACGCACGCACCAGCACAGCGGAATATCATTCCGCCAGCTGCGAGATCGGCGTTGTACGACTCGCGCCGCAGCGTGGATTTCACTTGGGTATCAACCAATATGCATCATCACATCGCGTGATCACGAGGCCGTATCACGGGTAGCACTCGCACCACAACCCGACCAGTACGACAACATTATAATCTAAGGGCGTGAAAAGGGTGGAGATGTACGGGACGATTATGCTTTTCCGTCCTCCGTCCGCCGCCTGTGGGGTTCGGGACATTCACGGGCGAAGAGCGCTGTGGATGGTGAAGAATGAGCTACGGCGTATTACCGCGCGCCTTTCGTGTCTATCTCACACCACTGAATTGGTCAACACGTCGCGTAGCTCAACCGCCAGCCTATCTATCCGCCGCGCAGAGTGCAGCTGAAGTCTCGAGTCTCCCGCATGATATGCTACGCTATTTCCAAGCGATGTATGCTCTCTGCCTAGCATAGCCCCTTCTTTAACGCGCATTAAGCATCGTGTAAGCATGCATTCTCACTCGACGTTGTACAATGCTGTAAATGGTATCATGCGTTCTGTATATTGTTCTTACTTGACAATTGAGCACTTCGTCTTGCCAAGTGTTGGTTGCAGCCGTGCGGCTATCGTTTCGTCGTCGACTTGTTAGGCCGTTGCCCATCTCCCTCCAAACTCCCGATCAATGATGTATCTCCCTCAATGGCTCTGCGCGTATTTCCGAGTAGTCGATCGTGCTGTCCTTTTCCTCGTCGACCTCTGCGACGATCGCACTAGAGTAGAGGGTCAGCAGGGTCTCACCAGCACACATAACGAACTCACACGTTGTCCCCCTTGATCATGTACAGCCCTAATGGGACCATCTCCACGCCTTGATCAGACGAGTATTCCCTCTCCACGCAGTCCGCAAGGATGAGGTTGGTCCGCACGTCCCAGCCTTTCAGCTTGCCCTGTTGAGACATTAGTACAATGCCTTGTATTGAGGAAGTAGTACGCACGACTATAATGCGTCCATCGTAGAGGATGACTTGCACGAGGTCTACGATAGAATTGATCAGCTGCAGTCGCACGCACTGGAAGGACAACGCACGATCGACATAGCTCTCAACGGCGGACATACTCGACCCTCACGCGAGTCTGAGACTGAAGGGGGTGTGGGTGAGCCGCTGTGGATCAGTGCGTCGCTGTCGAGGTGTTGCTCGCGTCTCTTGTATTGGTGATGGTAGAGACAACTGGACTAAGACAGAGATGATTGCGTCCTAAGCGTCAAGCGTCAAGCGTCGAGTGAATGCTGTAACACTTTTATAACGCCGTGTATTTCCGCATTGGTACAGTGCTGCATGTATGGTGCTACTGGCAATGTTTTATTTACCCTGAGCTGCTGCACCTGGCAGAGTGCTCCTCCCTGATTGTCATTTGGTACGAGTACAGGATCACCCTCCCCCTGCCACCTATACACAAGTCAATACCACTAGATATACTAGATATACACACTCCTTATTACCTTTCACGTGCACAACCTACAACATAGTCTCCTCGTCGCCGACTCCACCACTGACAGCAAAACACCTTGACCTCGACTGTCTGATCTGACCCAGTCCTGCGAGGAATCTCCACCGGCGCTATTGTGGCTGTCGACCTGTTTTCCGTAAACCGCGTCTCATCTTTCAGCACAAGCCTTCCCATCGTCCTCAACCTTTCCCATCTTTCATTGTCAACTTTACACCTCGCAACATATATAATTTCGAAACGAGGCGCGCAGCAGCATGGCCACGACTCACGTTATCGGTTCGTCGAACCCAGGCGCACATCTCTCTTCGACAGGCAGCCATTCCTCGAGCTCGAGCAATATCGTTGGTGTACACTATAAAGTTGGGAAAAAGATCGGAGAGGGATCGTTCGGTGTCATCTTTGAGGGTAAGCTCCATTGACGACGACACGAGCTAATCGCGTAGGCACAAACCTCCTCAACTCTCAGACCGTTGCGATCAAATTCGTTCGTACCTCACATCTGCGTCAACAATCATCGCTAACACACCGCAGGAACCCCGCAAATCGGACGCGCCGCAACTACGCGATGAGTACAGGAGCTACAAGATTCTTAGCGGGTGTGGTGAGTGCGGAAATGTATGGCCTGAGCTCATCCTGCAGTCGGGATTCCCCAGGTGTACTACTTCGGCCAAGAAGGGCTACACAACATCCTCGTGATCGACCTCCTTGGGCCGTCGTTGGAGGACCTATTTGACATGTGTGGTCGCAAGTTCACCGTCAAAACCTGTTGCATGACCGCAAAGCAAATGGTGAGTCCTGATACGTAGCCCGCACTGACACCCTCGCAGCTCTCCCGAGTCCAAACCATTCACGAGAAAAACCTCATCTATCGTGACATAAAACCAGACAACTTCTTGATAGGACGGCCGGGTACAAAGGGCGCCAACACCATTCACGTGGTCGACTTCGGTATGGCAAAGCAGTACCGCGATCCGAAGACGTGAGTAATGTGTACGGAGCCACGCTGACAATTAGCAAACAACACATACCTTATAGAGAGAGGAAGAGTCTGAGCGGTACCGCGCGATACATGAGCATCAATACGCATCTGGGCAGAGGTGGGTGACACGTACTGGGCTCGGCTCACACTTGCCTTAGAACAATCCCGTAGAGACGACCTCGAGGCATTAGGTCACGTCTTCTTCTACTTTTTACGGGGAGGTCTCCCGTGGCAGGGTTTGAAAGCCGCGACGAACAAACAAAAGTACGAGAAGATCGGGGAGAAGAAGCAGACTACGCCGATTGCAGAGTTGGTCGAGGGATATCCAAGTGAGTCCACCTTCGATAGGCTTAAACTAACTGCCAGACGAATTCTCAATTTACCTCAACTACGTGCGAAAACTCACATTCGACGAGACACCTGATTACGACTTTTTGCGAGGATTGTTTGACCTCGCTCTGAACAACATCGGAGAGCAGGATGATGGGCAGTACGATTGGATGTTGTTGAACAGTGGGAAAGGATGGGAGTCGAGTGGGGTGAGTGGTCTATACGCGGTACTCACTGACAATGTAGTCCACCTCCCAACCCGAGGTCTCTCGCCAGAACACAAACACACGCAGGGGGGAAAAGGAGTACAGAGACCGCGTGGACAGGCTCAGAAATGGATCAGCTGGAGGACCTGGATCGCCTCTGTGGGTAATATCCAACTCTTCGATGTTCCCAACTGATGATAACCCCAGGAAACAAAGAAAATCTACCACCGGCGCATCTGGCCTACCCAACGCTAGCAACCAAGCGATCGTTGGCGTGTCTGCCCCCTCCCCACTCCCCGCGTCCAGGCGACAGTCGCAACAAGGCGGTCACCCCTTCGCATCGGCAAACGCTTTACACCCAGATCGGACAGATTCTTACGACCCTTCCAACGTTGCGGTCCAATCTCAAGCTGGACTGCAGCCAATCGCTCAGATGAATGTCAACGGTCGAGGAGGAAACACAGCTGCCAACTCGCAACAGGTTGGCGAGGGAGATTACCGCCAGGAGACTAAAGGCGGCAACGGGCTGGTCAGGTTCTTGACCTGCGGTTGTTTCCGATAGTCGTGTGAGTGTCTACGTCGGGGGTCAGCACTGACAAAACGCAGTCGCCCGTTCACCCAAAATGCCCTGCATCGATGTCGACGACCTGATATACGTAATTTTAACGTTTCCATTGCAAAACCCGTTATCCTCTAATACCGAGTGCATACTTTGTTGCATCATTTTGTCATATACCCCAGTCTGGATGAGTGATACGACGTTACCCATCAATTAATATTCTCCCCCTTCTTCTTCATGTGTAGTTGTCAATTGGAATGGATGCATATGGGAGTGTTCTGCGTTGTGCTAGCCAAAGTTTGCCCATTCCAAACTGTAAAAGTCGACTTCTCCCTCGTCGTCGGCGGGACTATCGGTTCGCACGCTATCATCCCAGCAGCATAACAGCCCCGCTTTCTTCGTTCCTGTACCGAGTCTACCCCACGCGACAATCTCAGCGGGTCTAATGGGCTGATCTCTAACCACAACCTGACTGGTGAAGTGGGCGTGATACCGGAGGTAATCTCCTGGGTATATCAGGTACTCTCCTCCGAACCTCGGTCCCAAGCCCATTCTCAGACCTCGTTGAGCTAAAGTGGTGTATACCGAGACCAGCGCGCGATCTCTGGCTGTGGACGGGAATGGGAACAGGGGATGGGGGAGGCAAGTTATCGGTTCGCGGTGGAGCAAGGTCGGGTGGAACGGGTGCGAGGGGAAGGCATGGAAGTAGCCAGGCGCCGGTGTCGGTGGTTGGTCCGTCACTGCAGCCTCTTTCGCGCCTTGTTCGAACAACGTCTCAGCGCTCTGCGGCTGCGTCCCAGCGTCGGTAGTCTGCGCTTTGAGCGCTTTGGCCCTAGCCCTCGCCTCCCTTTTGGCCCGTGCCTGCTCGCCGCCTTTCTCGTAGGCCGCCCACGAGACAGCCGCTCGACTGGCCTCCTCTTCCCTCGCGCGCTGCTCCAGCGCGAGATTCCGCGCTCGTCTAGCCGCCGTGTGCGCGTCTATATCTTCTGCCGACGGGAGAGTCGGCGTGGTGTTGAGCGGTACTAAATGCGCTATGCCTATTTCCCAACGTTTAGCGTGTCAGCGGGTATACAGCTATAGAGGGGAAGTGCGACTGACCCTGCTGGACCAAATACGCCGTCTCCTCCTGCATCAGCGTGACGGGCAGTCCCAGGAACCCGTTCTGCTGCGCTACACCGGGCAGCGTCCCGACTCGCAGGCCGGATACAGCATGGGTGCAATGCAGCGTCGCGGCTGTCTGCGCATCCCAGATTGTCGCTACGCCGTTGATCAGGTAGAGCGGGATTGACAGCGCCGTCGGCGCAGCCGAGGGCGAGGGCGAGGACGAGGAAGAGGAAGAGGAAGAGGAGGACGAGGACGGTTCGCCGTTCTTGATCAGCTCTGTGGATGTGGACATGCCGCTTCGAGCGAGTCTCTTTCGCTATCGCTATTGTGTTCGAACTGATGTCTTGTCAAGTCAAGGAATATATCTGGATCAGAGCAAAGTCGAATGAGCAATCTCATGCATGAATGAAATCTCAAAAGCAAAGCAAAGCTTGCCGCCGGAAACGTGAGAGTAACGATGACGTGGAATACTTTTCACTCGAATGATATAGATCTCGTGCATAAGCTGGCTGCTGAGATACTCGAGTACACCAACTCTGAATTCAACAATTCGACATCAAGTGTACATCTTTGGTATACACTCGCACATTCACGCTCACCAGCAGCTCAACCCGCACCCCGTACAGCTGCACCGGCTCGAGAGCGATAGGTACATCATGGTGAGTCATCGCGCTAAACAAAATCGCTAGGTAGCGCTGATCCAGTCGATTTGTCTCGTTCATCCTACAGCTGATCTTCTCGTGAGTCTCGGTCGACATTGATAGTCTTCCTGTGCAGCTCAGTCCTCGCGCGAGCAGGGAAGGAGCTGCATGTCCCTTTGTCCGTCATACGTAACTGACAAAATGCCCATCTCCTACCGCCTCTCCCGCACTCCGCTCATACTCCAACCTGCTTCCATCTCCCTGTTCTTCTTCCTCGCAATTCACTCTTCGAACAACGCACCTCGACATCGCGCTACACCCACCCCGCAGGTTCTTCAAAACACTTACGGACCAAGTGATAACGGTCGAACTGAAGAATGATCTTTTCATAACGGGTACTCTGAAGTCTGTCGATCAGTCAGTATACTATCTTCGTCTTACCCACTACATCTGTCCAGGTGATCCGAGCTGACCCATTGCGCATTGGTAGATTCCTCAATATCCGATTGGACGCTATCACGATCGAAGATCCCGAACGGCATCCGCACATGGTACGTTGCGTTCCTCATTCTGTTCCATGGAGAGCAAGGCGATAGCCTTGCGCCTCTTGTCTACGGTCAAAGTCTGCTCCCTGTCCACGGGAACGGCTGCGCTGCATCACCAAGTCAGACTGTTGACAAAGCACAACTGACACTATCACGTACAGCTCGCAGTGAAGAACTGCTTCATCCGTGGCTCAGTCGTCCGATACGTCCGAATGGCAGCGAGATCGGTCGACACGACATTACTGGAGGATGCGACGCGACGGGGTGCGTACTTTCTCATTGTACTTGGGATGACTGGTTGTGTGGTCGTCTTTGCTGACATCTATCTGCGTGCAGAGGCGAAAGAGGCAAAGAAGTGATTGTCACCAAAGTCACACGCGGAGACGCAGTGGGGGGATTGAGGAGGTTGAGGAAGTGTACTGGATTGAGCGTAGTATATACCATCGCATGAAGCTATACCCGTGTATCCATTCGCTGCCGCTCTGCTTCCTTGCCAGGACGCGGTGAGGTCGCAGTGCAGGCTCGTAAAGACGAGTGGAGCATTCTCTGCCGCTGAGAGATGTTGTATGGCCTGGAGAGGGTATAAGCTTGTATACGATCTACTCAGGCACGGGAGATAAAAAGTCAGGATACTCGAGGACCGAGTAGACCGAAATCAGTTCTCACTTTACTCGTATTTACGCTCGCGTCAAGCTTCACTGGCAAGTGTAAAAAAAGTCAGGAGAGACGTAGCGACGCACCGACACACCGAAGCGATGCTCTCTTCAGTCCTGAGAATGCGAGCCTGTCCCCCGTCCGCCATCTACGGTTGTTCACGCGGATCAACACCTTCATCGTCAACTGCACGATCTCTCTCGCGTTCGTACATCAGACCGTCTGCCGGAATATCATCTTCGACTCTTACGCATCGGATATCCTTCAGGAATCTCACCACCTCGTCGATATGCCGACAATCGCCCCCGCCTTTGCTGTCGAATAAGACTGCTTCGACCGCCATACCAGCAACCCCAGAACCAGCAGGACCAGCAGCATCAGCACTGACGACGGAACTCTTGCACCCGCACCCTCCTCCTACGCCCGCCTTAGCTACTACCACCACTACCAACACTACCACTACCACTACTGCGCTACCGCCCGCACCACCGCCAGGATGGCTCGACAAGATCTTACCGACCTGGGCAGAGGGGGCGAAGCCGTACCTCCTCCTGACCAGGATAGATAAACCTATAGGCTCCGTCTTGCTCTATTGGCCATGTGGTGAGTCTCGCATCCATAAGCTCATCTATGAATGTATAAATCTTATCAGCGAGCCTGAGGCTATTGTTATGCTTGTGAAAGATGAGCGCGCTGATACCTCGCAGCATGGTCAATCACGATGGCGGCGACAGTACATCATCTTCCCCCTACCACACCTCTATTCTACTTACCGCTCTTCGCTCTTGGTGCCGTCATCATGCGCGGGGCGGGATGCACCATCAACGATATGTGGGATCAGAGGATCGATGCTGCTGTCGGTATGTCGGTCTCACTATGCGGTAGTATGCCGGTAAAGCTCGAATGCTGATTGCTGATTGCTATGCGACGCAGAACGGACCAAGACCCGACCACTGGCTCAGGGCGACGTGACGCAGTTTGGCGCGTTGTCCTTCCTCGGTCTCCAGCTGAGCGGAGGGCTGGCCGTGCTCACCCAGCTCAACTGGTATAGGTGAGTCCTATCTAACGTATCCGCTACGTATCTAGTAAGGGAACACTAGCTAACGCCTCAGCAGCATTCTCCTCGGCGCATCGTCCCTCTCCCTCGTCGTCATCTACCCATTCATGAAACGAATCACCTACTACCCGCAAGTCGTCCTCGGTGAGCTCTGAGCTCTGAGCTCTTCGTCTTGTCGTCGAGCACTCTACTTTCACGCCCAGATCTGACGAGCTGATCATCACATTGTCATAGGCCTCGCGTTCAACTGGGGTGCGTTCCTCGGCTGGTCCGCGGTCGCGGGAAGCGTGGACTGGACCATCGCTGCTCCGATGTACGTCGGCGGAGTCGCTTGGTGTGTCATGTACGATATCATCTATGCGCATCAGGTGGGTCGCGTCGTGGTCACCCAAGTATGGCGTGAGCTGATGCAACGCGCTGATTGTCGTAGGACAAGAAGGACGACGTACTCGCAGGAGTCAAATCGATGGCGCTCCGGTTCCCCGATACATCTCGAACAGTCATCTCGACACTCTCCGCCTCGTTCGTCTCCCTGCTCACAGTCACAGGGCACCTGGCAGGGCTTGGACCACTCTACTACCTCATCTCATGCGGCGGAGCAGCGGCGCACCTCGCTTGGCAATGCGCCACGGTCAACTTCGATTCTCGACCCGACTGCTGGTCCAAGTTCGTCAGTAATGGTTATCTCGGTGGATTGATATGGTTTGGCATAGCTGCGGATTACGTCCAGCAGGTTCTTTTGGGTATCCCAGCGTGAGTCTAGCTCAAATCAAGCGACTATGCATGGACGTGACACATGGACAACAAAACGTAAGGAACCGCTGTCGTTACTGATTAAGGCGAGCCTGCGAGCGGATCAGTGCCCTCGCCTTACATGAACTTGACTCACCACCCAAAAAGTTGTCCGCTTTTGATGCTTGCGTACTCCAGTCGTCTTTGAACACCACTATCCCAACTATGATACCCGCGACGAAGACTGCGAGTATCCAGTGATTAGAAATGGCTCACCATACATGGATCAACTCACAACAACACGCTTGAAGAAGCCAAAACGCGCCTGCGAGATGTACAAATCAGCGACATATACGACCGGACGTGGTGCTCACCCCAGAACCTGGAGCTGCAGCAGCCGATCATCGTGGCGTACTCCGAGGCGTCGGATGTGTTGACCTTCCGTGCGAGTGTGTCCTGAGTGGAAGATGAGTGGGCCTTTGTAATTGACACACAACAAAGAGGACGTACGTCGATAATATCCCACTAAGTCGACGTCAGCTTTCAGGAGCTCATACAACGGCGGCGCGTCACGCTCACTATCGCGTAGAAACAGGACATGACACCGATGAAGAGGACCAAGAAACGGAGTGCTACAGAATGCGCGACAAGCCAGCACACCTGCGTGACTTAGCTATAGCTTCCCGCCCGTTACTCACAATGACCAAAGCTGCCATAAGCGCGATAGTAGCCCAGGCAACCCAGCTCGCTCTCGCCCACCACAGTGTCAAGAGCCAGAAGAAGGCAAGAACGAGGCAAGCGATCTTCGAAGCGTCGGTGTCGAATCCCTACATCGGTACGTCAGACGGTGAGGCACACTGAATAGAGGATGGTACTTGCGCAGGTGATCAGGCAGGCCCCGATGAAAGACGACCCGAGGTATCCAGCTGGCAGAGTGATCTGTGGTAGGGGCACAGGATAGCCTTAGCTGATTGGGCCCAATGTTGAAGACTTGCTGCTCACCGCCGGTATACCGCCTCGCATCCTCGTTGATCCGCCTTCCTGGGGATCGAGCTAGAGCACAATTGGTAATCACGCAGGTCCGAGTCTGACGGGAGAACATGAGCCACCACTCACAGTGATCTGCTCGACGGTTGCGCACGTCATGATCTACAACATGCAGATATCAGAGTGAGGTCATTGCTCATTGAGATAGACCAATATGCTTAACATGCAATCACTCACGCCGGCGATAGCATGTGACCTTGTCGAGTATCAGTGGTTCTTACTGCAGCGCAGCGAAACGACAAGCTCACATCTCATGCATGCCCACGGTCTGCGGTAATCAGCTTGCGTCTCTATTGCGTGTCGTGTCAAGACGATGGGAAGGTGGCTCACAAGGAGTTTGAAGGGATATATGATCTTCTCCAGCACCGGGACTGGATGTGAGAAACGAGGTCAGTCGACTGAAGGTGATAGTTGCAGGTGGAACCTGAAACGTACCGTGCCTATGGAAGGTGAGAGGTTCAGCTACGACCTATGACAGGGGAAGGGGACTGACCACTATTGTTAGAAAGGCCCAAGAGCATACGTTAAGAGACAGGTGCTCCGGTCAGTAAGAAGGGACAGTGCAGTGAGAGTAGTTCGGGGCGGCACCTACCACTACATGGAGGAGTCAGCATATACAGCGGGAGAAAAGTGCAACCCACAAATAGCAATCGCGACCACATAACACCCCGCAACGATGAGCGTGACCCTTGGAGTCCGGCAACGTAAGCATTCTTGGGTTTGCACCGTCGCATATGAGGTGTATTGCACTGATCTAGCTGGAGGTTGAAAGAGGACCCACTTCTGAGTCTCGTTAGGCTGCAGTGTCTCCGCAACGGCCCGCCTGGGGTAATAGTGGGTGTCGACGTTAAGGCTCTGGTGTGAGGGGTGAGGGTGTACGAGGGGTGACATGTTGTGATGACGAGGTAGATAGGGAGTACTGTTGCAAGTTGTATCGATGGTTGCACTGGCACTGCACTTAAGAGTTACATGTCAGAAGATGGATACACGTTGAGAAGAAGTTTGGAGATGATGCGGTAGTTGTGTGATGCAACGTTGAATCATCTTCTACGCACACATCACACAACACACATCGCATCACTCATCACACAGGTGCCTCCTCGTTGATGATGACAGCATTTGATGCTATACCGGATATCAGTGATGCATGATCACTCTGTGTCTAGTACTATTCGTCGACCCGGACCTTTGCAGAAGCTTCGCAAAGCAGATGGCCGTTTTAACACTGGTAACGCCTCAGTCGATCCTGTGGTGTGTGCCAATGCCACTTCGCCGCAATGACGACCGCTTCACCCTGATCGAGTGTGGTGTGAGGCAGAATTGTACCAATTACATGCATGCATAGATCATATACCCATCGTACTTTCCGCCGAATCTCTACCCTGCGAACAGTGATCCAGCTAAGCTAAGACCAAATCGCCATCACCTCACTCTGCACCACCGTCCTAGCCCTGACTCTACCGCTGATCCCACTGACTGCTCTCTCCATCTTCCCTCCTACTCCAGACTCGGTCCTCGCACCTTTGCCCGCACCAGCCACACACATCGTGCGACTTCTGGTCCTACTAGGCACGCAACTACTTGGTTCTGCGCGAGAAGAGAGACGCGCCATCGTCGGTGTCCGTACGAGTGTCGTCGAGTGTACCGAGGTCGTTTGGCTGTTGACGTGACTCTTTGTCCGTACCATTTCGTTTATGCGTGTAGACGCAGGCTGGTCGAGCGAGGTGCATACGCCTCGAATGGTATTCACCACGTCGAGGAACAATGGTATGCTGAATAACCATTCGCCATGACCTGTGTTCTCCAGTACCTTGCATTCGACCCCAGCGGCGGCGTTACACGCTTCAGCAATATCGTTGACAGGGATAAGATGATCGTTCCGGGACAGAATCACTGTCGTGCTTGCATCACCACTTGATACCGTAGTCCCGGCCAAGTCTGGGGTAGAGAGCGACAACGCCGCATCGAGCGGATCGAATTCCCTCGCAAGATAGTTCGCTAGACCCAGCTCGGCAGTAACGTACTGCACCAGCAGGCCAATAGCGCCTCCGCTCTTTATCCGCGAATCACTGTAGATGGTCCGAGCGAGATGGGCTTTGTGCATGTGGATCGAGATCGGATCCAAGAGGATAGTCCTGAACCGTCGTCCCTCGGAAAGACCACTGGCTGAATTGCCATTCAGCGCGGAAGCGAGAGCGCTGCCTAACGAGTGGGCTACGATCAAACCGTCGTACTTCCGCTGATCGACCATAGTCCTGTCCACTCGTCCTTGCGCTCGCGATAGCGATGGATGGTGAGATGGAGCAAAGCCTTGTTCAGCCAACATGCCTTCCACAGACCTGACCATCTCGCGCAGGCTTGGTGTCCTCCTGCGTGAGTTCGCGGTGGAAGCGAGTCGCAGCGAGATGTGCGGCTGTGACACGACGAATACTGGTCGATCCAGTGTAAGTAGAGCAATGAGGAGATGGACCAGTGGCGCAAGACCGCCTAAGCCGTGGATGAATATAATCGGTGTACGTCTCCCGTTCAGACGGCGAGTGTCGGTAGCATTTCCAGAGGACGTACACATGAATGTGTTCCAGATAAAACAGAGTAGACCAGCCGAGGAAGATTGGAGTCCGGGATGATACGCGTATCCCAGCCCACTCTTCTGCGCTTTCCCTCCATCTCCATCACTCGCCAACGAGGGGGAGGGGGAAAACCACTTGAAGCCTATCCCCCACATCGCCCACTCGACAATTACATCGCCCAGCATCACTAGAAGGTACAGGCAGAGAGGTCGATGAGCCGAGTTGATTTCGCCCAAGTACGGTGCCAGCGGGCGGATGGATGGGTTGTGGCCTGAGGGGAAACGGTGGTTGTGCCTGTGCTCTAGAGATAGAGTCATGGATTGGAGGGAATAGTGCGAGAGCGGGTCGGAGAGTACCTCCGATAGCGGTCGGTGGAAGAGTGTGCCTACACACGACGAGCTCGTCAGCGCGACACATACGCATGCTGATAGAAAAGGTGCTTACCAGCTAAGAGCTCTTCGATATTACCCCGCTTGATCTCATCAAACGCTACTTGTCCCTTACCGCCGGCTGTACTGAGAAACCCAGCAGACTCCGCGCAATATCTCAATCTTTCGATCCATTTGCTTCCTCGCCAGGTCGTTTCAGCATTGCGGACAAACCATCGTTCCAGCCACTCCTCGACGCCCTTCCTCCCCGACCCCTCTTGATCGAGCGCGTACATCGCATCGGCAAAGAAGCGCCGTCGTTGGTCGTTCGTAGTGCTTTCCTGCTTCTCGTCGATATGTTTCGATTTACGACATTGGTATAGGTACAAAAAGTAAAAAGCCGTTTCGACAGCGGCGTATATCGTCAAACTCGAAGGACGTGAAATCGTTTGCGTAGCTGGAAACCCGTATAGCGAGGTGATCAAGGAGATTAGGGTATAGGATATGCTGAGCGGGGCGACTAGATTCAAGCTCCACAATAAGCACATTGTGGCCATCTCGCTCGGCGAGGTATCGAATGTCGTCATCTTGAAGTGCAGTATGTCAGCAATGAGGGGTCGTGAATGCCTCTTGTCCAACCAGTGGCGCAGCTTACAAACGTAAGTAGTGAATGGGAATGAAGAGAAGTCAGCCAGGAGAGGAGTGCAGACACAGTGTCAGCGCAAGAAATTGCTTTTGTCAAGCATAGCGCGGTTGCTAGTCCAGGCGGAATGATTGACGCTCAACACGGTCCGCTTCGTAATCGATAAGGATGCTGGAAATGTTTCACACGTGAGACAAGGTGGCAAGGGCATCAGTAATTTGAGACAATGTCTAAGAGCACCCAGGATCCGTAATCAGTAGCCAGCCTCTGCATAGACCATCAGTCCGCAGTCTCGAACATTGCCCCAGCTCGCCCAGCCGCCAGCATATGCCATGCAAAGTCCCGAAATCACCCTTCTATGCAAAGCCATTCCTCCATGCAATCAATACACCACCCCTCTCGTGCTTTCTTGAACGTTTTCAACGTCGTCCACCTTTTCACCAGCTTTGGGAACATCGAGTACCAGCCCATCCCATGCAGGTCTCACTACACCCTTGAACTCTTTCCATTTCTCGTCCAGTCCGTCTTTCCGCATCACCTTTTCCCAGAACTTGCTCACCAGCCAATCTGATTGGGGTTTATCGGGATGATCTCGCTGGCCATGTTTGTTCGCTAGCGAGAGACAGAGCTCTTCCCACATGTAATGCGTCGTAGGGTGTGTCGAGCCCATGAGATAGGTGTATGAAGGCTGCAGTCGCAAAGCAGCGAAGAGCGCTTGAGATAGGCCATAGTGTGAGGCGTGCGGTCGTAGAGGCCACAAAGCGTCTATGATCAGGATGGGTAGCGGGGAGCTGGTAGATGCCAAGGCACCATCGACAGCGGTCGGTGACGGAGTAGCCCGAGGTGTCGGCAGCGATTTGTTGTGCGTCTGGCGACGATCCAGCATCCGTTCCCATGTCCTCTCCGGAATATCACTGACGTCCGAGAGATACACCACCGACTCGTCAAACATGAACCCGAGGCAGATGAGTGGTTCGGGCTCGAGTCGTGTTTGTGGTGCGGCAGAGGTTGGCGCGACAGAATGGAAGTAGATCCCGTGATGCACTTTGATAAATGAGCCATGGTGTATTTTGACGCGTACGACTCACCAGGCAGAGTCTTGATCCTTATACTCTCGATCTCAAACTCCGATTCGTTGTCAATGACGTGCCATATCAGGCGAGGTCTAACATACAAGTCAGCAGTGAGTTTGCCTATCCCACGCCACACTTACACGTCGCCACCGCCTGAAGCCTTGGTCTTGTCGATCATATACGGGAACGCGTCGGCCACTTTTTCGTACGTCTCGCGATTGAGATAGACTGGGATTGCCTTGCCTTGCCGTTGACACCACTCCCGCAAGTCGTCCAAGCCAAAGTATGCGTCGGCGTCTGTGATATGGTCAGCTATTGAAGACTTTGCGAGCGCGCATGCACTCACGTCCATGAGTTAGTAAGACCGCGTCGATGGTCCTCACGCCCCATTTGGGAAAGTATCTCCCTGCATTCTCCCGAAAGGTCTTGCCCACGTCCACAAGCACGTTACGATAACCGCCCATAGCCAGCGGATCCTTCTTCCGGAGGACGACACTGACGTTACCGCGTTTATTCTTCCACCCATCGGGGACATCGGGATCGACAGCCGATCGACAGCACGGACAAGGAATATTGCTCGGCCAGGAGCCCTGTGGGTCCCACGAGCCTTTGGTCGGTGGCGTCGAGGAAGACGCTTCGAGGAGGGGGACCATGTCCCGGAACCCCTCTGGATACGGATTTGACAAAGTCAGACATGGCGTGAGGGGTAGGCCTGTGGACGTTCCAGTGCCTAAGAACAGGAGCTGCAGGGGGTCGTCGGATGAAGGGTGCGACATGTCGGAGCACTTCAGATTGGTCTATGTACAAGGTTACTAGATGCAGAATTATGTATCGACGATATATGCTATCGATTCGAGATAAGATGTGACCAGATTCCGAAATGCTCGATTCCAGCGCAGCTCGCATCGCACTCGATCACGTATGCAGCGGGGGCCCACAAGAGACTTTGCCACGTCAGTTGATTTTGCCCTTGTAGATGGTGCAGCGGCCAGCACCGCACTTGTGTTTTGGAGAGGTGGCTTGTTTGTTGTTGTAACCAAATAAACAGGCACATCGGCAACAACACAGGAGATCTACATGATCATTGTACATAGCACCTTGTAGATTCCTACTCACACGACATCTTCGTACGACTACTGACCAGCAGGTGATCGACAGAGCGACCATACTTTTGTACATATCGACAATCCTTCTTTTTCATCGTTGTCTCCTCCATCGCTCGTTGTAAACAAACAAAACAGATACCGCGCTCGATTATTAACACCACGATGTCAACTCGGATAGCTTACATCCCTTCGGCACCCAGGTCGATCTCGTCCGACTACTCTATCATCTCCTCCTTTGACGCGCTATCGCTGTCCTCGTCTACCTCAGCGGGGCCATCGCGACGCGCCTCGTCGTCGCCCAGACAGCTTCGACCACTATCGATCAATCGGCTCAACGCTCAGCCACCGCGAGCCAACGATGATCACGATGGCCCTCTTGGCTCACCGAGCAAGATGATATCGCCTCTGAGCGCTAGCGAGAGCGAGCAGAAAGCTAGTGCCGGTCGATCCAAAGCTGCTGCGCGGCGAGAGAGGAAGCGAAAGTTGGAGGCTGGCGAGAGGGAGAGGAGAGCGGCGGCAGAGGCGGCAGCGCTACTCGCCGAGGTCGAAACGGCTATAGAAGGCGACGTGTATTCTTCACTGCCAACGCCTCCTCGATCGCCTGTATCGAGGGAATTCACACCAGACCAGCCGCCGTCGCCGGTAACATGCACGGAGATCATCCAGGAAACTCAGATTATAGATCTGCAGCCGTGCTCGATTGAGGAAGAGCCTCTTACGGAGATGGGAGAGGAATGGGAGGACGACATCCCGTCGATCAGGATAGAGATACGACCGCCAAGCGAGAATATACACGAGTCGGGGACCAGCGTAGAAACGGAAACGGAGTTGGAGCCAGAGAAGCCCAGACGGAAAACACGGCGAGGTGGAGTCAAGGCTCGACGGCGGGCAGGCCGGGCGTTGGCGGACATTCCGCTCGACGATGAAGTTACAGAAGAGCCCTCTGTATTCCTGGAGGAACACGCGGAGCAACATAGCAACTTATTACCGACCAAAGCAACGCCAAGACACCGGGAGACGACCCCTGTTCGCATAGTGGTCGATACTGCTCCCCGAAGAATAACGTATACCAGAAGCGCAAACTCCGATGCGTCTTGGCACTCGTTGGAAGAGGCAGACGAGGTCGATGACCTCTCGGTGCTGGAGAGTGAGGTCGGGACGCCAATGTCAGATAGGAGGCTACGGGAATGCAGCGTCATGACTGTTGAAGACGCTACCTCCTCGATTGACAGGTGAGCAAATTACTATTGTTGACCGCTCGATCCACGCTGATATCGAGACTTATAGCTTCCTGTCGGACCCGCGAAACTTTATGACTATCAAAGCCAACAAGCTGCGTCTATGGCAGTCGCTCTGTATCGAGGTGAGTGCAACATAAGCATTCAGTCATATAAATGTGCTGACGGCGTTGCGTTCAGCTTGGGCTAGTTCATATGGGAGCCGAAGAGGCCGAAGAACCTACCATCGTGGCCTCCTCGCCCGCACGTCCAGGCTCCGCTCCTCCTGCTCCCGAGCTAGACTCTCAGCCCGCGGACCACTCGCACCGTCACGCACACCCCGTACCCCAAACTCTGACGCAAGCGCGAAAGTTACTCAAAGATCACGCACACGTCAACCTCGTAGATTACCTCGAAGCCCGTCGTCTCTGCCCACCAGCATACGTGGGCGCGTACCAAGGACTGTTGTACCCCAGCAAAAGCTCGATGCTGAAATACACTAAGAAACAAGGCAAGTTCGCCGCCAAGGGCATGGTCAAGGTCGAGTGGCTGGAACCGTTGATGAAGGACTGGCGAGTCACCAAAAAGGCCGGGCAGTGATGACCCGAGCAGTTGTTATGGACATTGCATTATCATTAATGATCGCATCCGTTGTTTAGCATATTTTCGCTGCCCATATTGTATATTTGTACGTTGTCATAGCATGGATAGCATGGATCGTCTTGCATCGCATCCAAATGACTGTTTGCACTTGAACGTTTGGCACGCTCATATGGAGAAGTCGGCAGAGATGCGATATGTGCATGATAGTATGCTATGCTGATGATGATCATTCTACAACTCTCTAGGAACCTCCATCTTGACGAATGTAACGACTTCGTCGCCCTCTTTGAGATCCGTGAAGCCGGTCAACTCGATACCGCACTCCATCCCTTTGCGTACTTCGTTGACCTCCTTTTTGAGATGTTTCAACGTAGCGATATGACCCTCGAAGACCACTTCCCTATCTTCACCGCGCAGTACCCTTACACCCTCGGTCTTGTTGATCACGCCATTACCCACCCGGCACCCGGCGATAGTGACGGTTTGCTTTCGCTTGATGTTGATCTCGAACAATTGCTGGACTACCGCTTCCCCCTTGACGGAATATTCGATTCTGGGAGGTAGGAGCCCTGCTACTCGCGATCGGACCGTGTCGATCAGCCTGTAGATCACTGATTCCAGGTGCAGTGGGACATTGATCGATTTTGCCAGTGTCTGGATCTGGCGAGATGCAGAAACGCTGAACCCGATGATGGTAGCTACGGACATAGTCAGTTGTCTATTTCGGTGACTCTGGAAGTACTCACCTTCAGACGCTTCCGCCAAGGTAACGTCCGACTCGGCAATCTCTCCGACACCAGTATGCACGATCTTCACGCCCGCTTCCTTGTTCCCGATATGCTCCAGAGCACCGACAACAGCTTCCACTGTCCCGCTGACATCGGCCTTGATGACCAAGCGGAGGGTCTTGAATTCTTCCTTGGCTTCGACTTTGTGCTCGTCGCCATCGGCAGCTACTAACGGTTCACCCTTTTCGGCCGCTTCCGCCGCCGCTGCCTCGGCTTCGAGTCGCATTCTCTCCTCCCGTCGCTTGGCGTTGATCTGCTCGACGTCCGCCATCAACCTCTTCCTCTCCTCATCGCGTTTCCGATTGTTGATAGCTTTCTTCGCCTCGTCTTCGCCAGTGACAGCTTCGAGCAGCTCATCTCCAGCCGACGGAAGCTCTTTCCATCCAGTGATCGACACTGGCGTTCCAGGCAATGCTTCCTTCAGCGCTTTCCCCTTGTCGTCCTGCATCTGTCGCACTTTGCACCATGTATGTCCAGCAACGATGCACGAGCCGGTACGAAGAGTGCCTTTCGTCACGAGCACTGTGGCAATGTTTCTGCGACACAAAATTAGCATACTACAACGACTAGCCCGACTCACCCTCGGCCCTTGTCCACTCGAGACTCGAGGACGGCACCTTCGGCCTTCCCTTCCCGCCGTGCGCGCAGGTCTCTGATTTCCGCAAGCGTCGATAGTGTCTCGACCAATTCAGCTTGACCCAATCCCGTCAGGCCCGACACTCTGACACTGGGCACATCTCCGCCGTCCTCCTCAAGATGTATTCCCTCTGCTCCCAAAGCGCTTTTCACCTTGTCGACATCGATACCAGGCTTGTCGCACTTGTTGATAGCCACTACTAAGCCTACTTTATCGCCTTCACTCTTGACCAGTTCTAACACTTCCCTAGTCTGCGGCATGACTCCGTCATCTGCAGCGACGACCAGTACCACTAGATCGGTCACATGAGCCCCTCGAGCTCGCATGGCGGTGAAGGCAGCATGACCTGGTGTGTCGAGGAAAGTGATAGTCGATGCGTTCGCTGAGGGAAGCGCTACAGAGAAGGCACCGATGTGCTGCGTGATACCGCCTGCTTCGTGTTCCGCGACGTGAGTGTGTCTAAGGGAGTCTAATAGCGTCGTCTTGCCGTGATCGACGTGTCCCTGAGCATACCGTCAGCACTCGTCTCATGTGAATTCTTCGCGTAGCCCACCATGATAGTAACGCTAAGACGGTAGTTGATCAGCTGCAGTCACATGAAAGCGTCGCTTTTGCACTCACACAGGCGGCCGCAAAGGCTGTAGTGGTCCGTCCTTTGCATCAATGCTGTAGCGAGCTCGTCAGTATGGCCAGACATAAAACACCGAACACTCACTCGGGATAGATGTCGAAGCTCGCTTCATCATCCACGACGGGATTGAATCCGTATTCAATGGCGATATCGCATGCCTCTTCAGCGGTAAGAAGATAATCTGCCCTTCTCTGATCTTCCGACAATCCCAAGCGCATCATTTTGGCTTGAAGCGGGAAAAGCTTGACACCAAATATCTTGGCCAGATTGCCCGTGCTGATCGTTCGAGGAATGTAGACTTCTTTCTCCGCTCGCTGCTCGATCACTTTTGCTTTTGGGACTTTGCGTTTGGGTGGTGCCGCTGGTGTAGCAGGAGCCTGTCGATCCTTCTTCCCGCGGGCAGGGAGAGCGACATCTTCATCGCCCACACGAAGACGTGATATGAGCGAACTCGATTCGCGCGTACGACCTCTTCGATCTCGCGATCCATGTCGACTTTTGTCCCCATATCGATCAAATCCTCCGACAGCGTCATCGTCGGGCACAGCTTCACCAGCGCCTTCCACTCGCTTGTCCTCCGCCGGTCCCTGTCGTCTAGAAGCAGTATCCGCGGGACTCTTGGTGTCCTGCGGGTCGCCCAAGAGATCGCCGAAAGCTGATGGGCCCTTCCTGACCGGCTCTTCCCGCCGTCTCGTGTTTCGGCCCTTCTCAATCATATCTCCAAAAGCGCTACCTCTCCTAGCGCCGATGTCCTTGGTGGGACGCAAACCGAACCCTCCTCGATCTTGCCCACCATCCGCGCTCTTGGGCAAGCCCCATTTGCTCAGTCCCTGCGAGAAAGATTCCCGCTCGCGACCTCTGTTGCCCCCATTGCCTGCGCCGCCTGTCAATGATATCAGCTATATGTCACTTATTTCAAAGGGGACTTGAGCTCACCCCGCGAGTCACCAGCAGCAGCAAACGGCTGCTGTTTCCGTCGCGGTCCGTTTCCTTTCTGACCTCGTGGACCACTTCCTTTGGCCTCGCCTCCACGTCCGTTGTCCGCAATAGGCCGCGAGCCAGACGCTGAAGGTCGGACCGACCAGTCTCTCGATGGAAGCTTGAACGGCCTCGAAGGTGATTCGTCGCTGACTACTGGAGAGCTAGAGAGAGCTCTGTATGTATATACGGGCGACAGGCGATGTAGCAGGCCTCTACAGCATCGGCATGATGCTCTGCTGAGGGACATGACTTTTGACGATGGCTACTAAGATGAAAGAACCAAAAAAGTGTTAACGTCCGAATTTTAGAGACACTACGGTTAATTATGCTCGCGTAACTTCGAAAAGACGTGGCAGGGTATATGTACGGCTGCGCCACGTTCCCGGCGTTACAGATTCTCTCCTGTAGCTCAGTGGTAGAGCATCGAGCTTATGCGGTTAACAGTGGTATTTACCTACCATCTCGAGGGTCGACAGTTCAAACCTGTTCTGGAGAATCCGATTTTTGCGTCATGCAACATCCAACACCCAATTCTGCACTGCACCGATGGTGGAGGTCTGCCTGCATTCGTCATGTTCAACAACAATTTTGCCGATCTCCTACTGTTTTTGTTTCCACTCACCCCCTATACACAAGTGTTTCATCCGTCTTTACTTGCATGGGCACGTCATTGTTACTAAGATATATACCCCTTCGCCGCTCTTAAAGCCGAACAAGAAAGAGCAGCGATGCCGACTTCGTTATCAGCCATATACTCTGCGTCCCCGTTGAGTCACACCGCCAGCTCACGGATAACTCGTCGTCGATCATCATCCCCCTCATCTTCAGTCTGCTCAACCGCGACAAGTATAGACGACCTGAGCGAGATGCCGCGCATCGACTCAATACGACCGATGTACCATTCCAGCTCGTCATTTGATGAGAGAATGGCAGCGACCGAGCTAGGACGGGATACCAGCAAGTCAAATCTGAACTCCGAGGCGCAATCAGCAAATGACGGTGCGGAGTCAGACCAGCAGCTGGAGAAGAAGCCCGAAGACGGCGTAGAAGTCGTGGAGAGACGCAAGTTCCCCGAAGAGGAGGATGAAGATATTTTGAAAGAGTCGAACTCGCGCTTCGTGCTGTTCCCAATCCGCTATCGAGAGGTACGCCGCATTTGCCACCGAAATTTATGCTACAATTGACGGTGCTGACTACCTGATTGTCGATATGGTAGATATGGCAAGCGTACAAAGCCTCTCAAGCGAGCTTCTGGACTGCGGAAGAGCTCGATCTGGGCCACGACCTGCACGACTGGAACGAGAAGATGACTGAACAAGAGAGGTTCTTCATTCTGCGGATACTAGCGTTCTTCGCTGCATCCGACGGGATCGTCGGCGGTGAGTCATCACTGTGCTTCTTTTGACGAGCGTTCAAGCTGAGACGCCCATCGCAGAAAACATCGTCTCGCAGTTCTCGATGGAAGTGCAGATAGCAGAAGCGAGGGCTTTCTACGCCTTTCAAACGATGATGGAGCAAGTCCATTCCGAGACCTACAGTCTTCTGATCGAGACGTACGTGCGGGACTCGGAGGAGAAAGACTTCCTCTTCAGAGGTATGGAGAATAGTGAGTGTCAACAATGAGTGAGGCTCATATGCTGACTTTCTGATGTGTTGTAGTTCCGTGTGTCCAGAAAAAGGCAGATTGGGCAATCAAGCATATCACTACTGATCTCGTAAGTCACTCTCACAGGATTATGCTGCCGAGACTTAGCTGACTACCTGTATCACAGCCCTTCCGCCTGCGTCTGGTCGCATTTGCATGTGTAGAAGGCATCTTCTTCTCAGGCTCATTCGCCGCTATATTCTGGCTGAAGAAGCGGGGTTTGATGCCTGGATTGACGTTCTCGAATGAGCTTATCAGTCGGGACGAGGGAACACACACGGTGAGACAGGATAATATTGTTTTTCAGGATTTAGCTGACGATGCGTATCAGGATTTCGCATGTCTGGTCAGTAACCGCTCCTTGACACTCAAAGTCTCATATACTGATATACGTTACAGCTATACAATCATCTGCGCCACCGCTGTTCTCTGGACGACGTCCACAACATCGTCTCTGACGCTGTCGCGATCGAGAAAGAGTTCTTGACCGATGCGTTACCCTGCGCGTTAATCGGTATCAACGCGGATGTACGTCTTTGTCTTTTGCGGTGTGAAGATCTGAACTGACATGCGCGGTAGCTCATGTGCCAGTACATCGAGTACGTTGCGGACCGCCTCGTGGTCGATCTCGGATACGAGAAGATATACAACGCTTCAAATCCTTTCGACTGGATGGAGCTCATCTCCTTACAAGGGAAAGCCAGTGCGTACCCATTCCGAATGATCAAGGCTGCATAGTCGCTAAATGACTTATCTGCACTCCGTAGACTTCTTCGAGTCCCGCGTGTCATCGTACCAAAAGGCCAATGTGTCCAGAGCCGCGACTCCAGTCGGCGCAAGGAACGGCGGCGCAGAGGATAACGAGCGGTTATCACGCAGGGTTTTCAGGACCGATGCTGATTTCTGATTTCTCATTTCTCATTTCTGAGCCGCGGAATAAGCTGTATTTGTACATAGCTAGACATCACACCCTTCTTCACCCATTGTAGCATAGTAGAAGTAATAGAAATCACCCCCATTCATTGTAGATCACCATACTCGCATCTCAACTCACACTCTTCATGCATATCACAACATATCTCACCAAATATCCCCAGATGGCTGTGCCAGTGCTTGTGCCACATGCACCGGCCATTTCCACTCGTAAGATATAAGTGGATGAAAGCGGATTGACGTCACTTTCCTTATCCGGTAATCTCCGTTTGCGGCTGAGTGTCACTCTTTCCCCGATGTGGGTGGTTGGGTGACTGGGTGACTGGGTGGTCTGCGACACCTCACAGCCTTTATCAGCCAACGCTTACATCTACCTTTTCATCTCTACATCCTCTTTCTTTCGCTTACCACCTTTACTCTTACCTGCACATCCCATCACTCATCACATCACAATGAAGACGGGCGCAGTGCTCATTGCCGCCCTCGCGGCCGCATCGTCGGTCGATGCTGGCTTTCACAAGTGAGTACCACACCATCGTAGCCCGGCTACATCCAGGCCGCGTAAGCGGTTGCCACCCATCCATCTACCAAACTTATGGCTGACGATCTTGTGTGAACAGGATGAAGCTCAAGAAGATGCCTCTAAGCGCGACCTCGTTGCTCCCCGATGCATCAGACGTCCGCCCATCACCTGAGCAAGAGGCTGAATGGCTTCGTCACAAGCACCTTGGTGCCGCTCACGAAGAGCAGGAGACCTTTGGCCAGAAACCCCTCATGGGTCTCGGCGGCAAAGGTCGTAAACCCAAGTCTGCCCCACACCACAAGCACGGCAAGGCCGAGGTAGACGACGAGGACAACGAGAGGTTCTGGGCCCAGATGATCAAGCATGACAGTCCTGAGAAGAGGATGCTCAAGGGCGGCCATGGCGTTCCTTTGTCCGGTATGTCGGCTCGATTGCACTCTTGGTCCACCCGCTGATTCCATTGCAGACTACATGAACGCTCAGTACTACGCTCCCATCGAGATCGGTACTCCCCCTCAGAGCTTCAAGGTCGTCCTCGACACTGGTTCCTCCAACCTCTGGGTTCCCGGAGTCGGGTGCAGCAGCATCGCGTGCTTCGTGAGTGTTACTGTCTGTTCGCGATGGTGGCAGTGTGCTGACTGCACGTTTAGCTCCACTCCAAGTACGACAGCTCTGCGTCGTCGACATATAAGGCCAACGGAACCGAGTTCGCCATCCGATACGGTTCCGGCTCCCTTGAAGGGTTCGTCTCCAAAGACACTGTCTCTATCGGCGACATCACCATCAAGGGCCAGGACTTTGCCGAAGCCACCAAGGAGCCTGGACTTGCCTTTGCGTTCGGCAAGTTTGACGGTATCCTCGGTCTCGGATACGACACCATCTCCGTCAACCACATCGTCCCACCTTTCTACAACATGCTCGAGCAGGGTCTCCTCGACGAGCCCATCTTCTCCTTCCGTCTCGGATCTTCGGACGAGGACGGAGGTGAGGCCATCTTCGGTGGTATCGACTCGTCTGCCTACACTGGCAAGGTCAACTATGTCCCTGTCAGGAGGAAGGGCTATTGGGAGGTCGAGCTTGAGAGCATCAACTTTGGCGGCGAGGAGCTCGAGCTTGAGAACACCGGTGCCGCCATCGACACCGGTACATCGCTCATCGTCATGCCCTCAGATGTTGCCGAGATGCTGAACAAGGAGTGAGTTCCCAGCTACTCTGCTATAAGGCCATCGACTAACTCCATTACCAGGATCGGTGCCACTAAGACATGGAATGGCCAGTACACCGTTGACTGCAACACCATCGCCTCGCTCCCCAAGCTCTCGTTCACCTTTGCCGGCAAGCCATACACCCTTACCGGCGAGGACTACGTTCTCAACGCTGGCGGTACTTGTATCTCTTCCTTCACCGGAATGGACATCCCCGCTCCTATTGGTCCTCTCTGGATCGTTGGTGACGTAAGTTGTATTCACTCATCTCGCTCTTGGCACCTGCTAATGAAATATCACAGGTCTTCCTCCGCAAGTACTACACCATCTACGACCTCGGCAGGAACGCCGTCGGCTTCGCTGCGGCCAAGTAAAGGGGTAGTCGACTGGATAGTTGCAGGAGTAGTGCGTGGCGTCGCGTTTCGACGTTGTGATCCACATTCGTCTCGCAGGTTTGAAGCGGTCTTATACCGCCAATTCCATTACACAGAAGTGAGCCCGCAATCATACAATGTATTACAGTTGAATCGGATTTGGAATCGTTTGCATGTATCGTGGTCCGTCCATATCGATATCCACAGATGGGTGGCATGCTGTTCGATCCAGAATACATTGACAACGAGCAACCTTCGTTTTCATGTAAATCACATCCTGAATACTCCCCAGTCGCCTGCGTCGCCATCAGCGCCAATCTCTCCCCTTAAGCCCCCGCCTCCGCTCGAATCACCGCGACTAGCTCTCTCCTCATGAGCCAACTCAAGCCCGAGACCTAGTAGATCGCGCGTATCGCTCGGCCTGATGATCCCGTCGTCCTGCATATAGACATCCGTCAGCACCGCAGATTCTAAGTATCGCACAGAGGAAGGAGGGACGAAGGGAAGAAGGGAGTAAGGAGGGACTGACCCATATTCGCGCAGTAGAGTAAAGCGCGCTACTCTGGCCTTCGATCGTATCCCTCAGCCGTCTCCTCCTGTCGTCGGCCTTGGCCGAACCGGCGGCATCGAGATTCTGAGTTCGCTTTCCAGAGACAGTCTGCATCACGGAGGAGAGTTGGTCTGGGCCCATGACGCAGATCTTGGCGTTGGGCCACATGTACAGGAACCGCGGGGAGTACTGGGAGCAGCACTCTGTTCAGCAGTGCACTGATTTGTCATTGATGCGCTTACCGCTCGGCCGCACATTCCGTAGTTGCCGGCACTGAGTCATAAGAGTCAGCATGAGAATACTATATGGGCGCATCACAGAGAGGCAACAGGACGGAACAGGTCTTACCCATAACTTCCCCCGACCACGACAGTGTACTTCTCCACCTTGGCTCTAGCGACTGCTCTGACCATTTTCGCTCCATCTTTCGCGATCCCGCCCCTTTCAGCTTTCTCCCCCACCATATACCCGCTGACATTCACGAGGAACAACAGAGGGATGGAACGCTGCGAACAGAGGTTTATGAAGTGTGTTGCTTTCAATGCCGAAGGCGAAAGGAGGACGCCGGCATTCGCGATTATCCCGACACTGTACGCGCCAGCGTGTCAGCTGGATCACATATGCGTATATTGAGGCCTTCTTGGCATGGGAAGATATGCTCACGTATACCCGTGGATCTCGGCAAAACCAGTGATGAGCGTCTTCCCGTACTCTTTCTTGAATTCCCGGAACTCGCTACCGTCCACTAGCCGAGCAATGATATCACGAGGATCGTACGACTGCCTCGGATCAGACGGGACGATCGAGTCCAGCTCTGTCGTCGGATATAAGGGCGGTCTGACCTGCTGAGGGGTGTGCGCACTGGCGCGATGAGATAAACCTCGGCCTTGACCCAGATCTCGAACAGCTTCTCGAGTCAAGGCGACAGCGTGAGAATCCGAAGTAGCCAGATAGTCTGCTACGCCCGATACAGAAGTGTGCATCTCCCCTCCCCCTATACCACAAACCCGTCTCAGCCAGTGCCTCCCATCCGATACTCGACTCACCGAGAGTCTCCTCGTCGACCACCTCGCCCGTTGCAGCCTTTACCAGTGGTGGGCCCGCCAAGAAGATCCGGCCTTGGTTCTAGACACCAAGTCAGCCATCGATATGACGGCTGTGGTGGCTGACCCACCTTGACTATGATGACCACATCTGACATGGCGGGCATGTATCTAGACGACGGATCGGTCTCAGCATACGATGACTGGTAAGGAGTCCGCTCGACTCACGCTCCGCCCGCTACGCTGATACCGTGCACCACGCTGATCTGGGGTATGCCCAACCCTGACATCCTCGCCATATTGTAGAAGATTCTTCCGAAGTGGTCCTGCCAGGGGTATCAGTCCTGCATGTCCCCTTGGAACCACGCAGCGAGCTTGTAGATGGAAGTGTACCCACATGATCTGGAAAGACGTCCGCTTGGAATGGTAACGCCGCACCACCGGATTCAACAAGGTATATACATGGTAGCCTGTTTTCCAGGGCGATTTGCTGCGCTCGGAGATGCTTCTTCACCTGATGAATGACCCAAAACACTCGTCAGGCGGCCCTATGAGTTTTATGGAAGCAGCAGCCAAGTCAAAAGACTGACTGTTAGAGGGTAGTATGCCCCGCCTTTGACCGTTGGGTCATTGGCTATAATCATGCACTTCCGTCCTGCGACCATGCCTGAGATGGTCCATCAGTTGCAGCTCGGCCTGCCTTCAGCTGAGAAAGGGTGAAGGGAGTTAGGCGATCCTCGACTTACCTAAACCAGTAACCAATCCCGCCCCAGGCAACGGATCGGGGTACACCTCGTGTCCAGCCAAC
The DNA here is from genome assembly GCA_026538355.1 of Cryptococcus sp. GC_Crypt_5. NCBI lineage: Eukaryota > Fungi > Basidiomycota > Tremellomycetes > Tremellales > Cryptococcaceae > Cryptococcus > Cryptococcus sp. GC_Crypt_5. The sequence goes on along the minus strand of JALPBZ010000098.1, from coordinate 38,159 downwards.
GGCGAGAGCTCGATGAAAGGGCTAGCTGGATCGAGCAGTGCTGCGACCCTGTCAAAGATATCTTAGCCGTCTCCTCAACGTACAGTGTCCTTCTCATAAAGCCAGGGCAAATCGTCACAACCACTCACCTCTCTCTCGCACTGAGTTTGCCCACGCCTCTCGCTCTCCACTTCTCCAAAACATCCTTTCCGCCTCCCTCCCTAGCTCTACGTCTCAGCTTACCCAGCTCGTCCAGCAGACTCTGCATGTACTCTCCATTTGCTTTGGACTCGGGAGATGATAGGCTGAAGGTACTTGGTAATGCTCGGGGCGTCACGAGCGGCGCCGGCGATCGAGGGATGAGTGTTCGGCGTTGCAGCGCGCGAGCGACCTGTCGACCTATACCGCCTGTACCTGTAGGTCTGGGCAGTCGGCGAGCGAGCATCGTGTTCTAGCTCTGAGCTCGTAGGACTGTATAGCTTTTGCAGTAGTGCTGGTGACTGCTATGCTCGCTGATGATATTGACGATATGGTGCAATCAGTGGACCAGACGTCAGCGTGACCTACGTCCAGTAGTGATTCAGTCGGTTATCTCTTTCAACCGGATCACGGGGTAGGACGGCATATCAACTACATCAATTCTTACCCGATCAGGCAACTGAATTGGTGAGCGTGACTGCGTGACTGCTTTTTAGCTACGGCGTGAATCATCCAGTGACTGAATCCTGATGTGAAGCTGCGTTCTTAGCGAGTATGAGTATTAGTATGCATCGCCAGCACGCAAGCACGCAAGCACGCGAGAGGGGGCCACACTGCTCGACGGGTCTGGACTGCATAGAACATCTACAAGGTCGCGCCAATGCTGCGTTGCAGCTAGCGTAGCAAGGAATCAGGCGATATGCGATATCCCTTCCTTTGTCCAACTGCCTGCAAGTCTATCCTTTTTCAACGGAAAGCGGAGAGTGGACAGCAGCAACTCTCGGCCCGAATCCGGTATCACACCCTACGCACTTTGCCTATCACTCCTTTGCACGACTGTTATGGGACACCCTCATTTCCGCTGTCTGCCCTACAATTTCCCACGTTTCCGTCTCGTGATCAGGTCCGCTATTGCGAGTCATAGTGAGACTGATTGACATAGGATCTGTTCATCAGTTATCCTACTTTGATACTTTACATCTTCGTAAGGCAGAGGCAAGGTGCGAAGTCACCGAAGTGTGCCAGTCACATCAGGTCAGATTGTCGGGTCGCAGCTGGCTCTCGACTTGACGAAAGGGACGGCCCATCTTCTCTGATCGTCATATATGATATCCTCTTCCAGTCTATTCATTGATTTCTGAACCTGCCGTTAACCCAACAACCACACCCTCTTCTATCTGCTTTGACGAGTGGCAGCACCCACTCACTGTCGCCCCGACATGTCACGTCTCTCCGGTCGAGGCACTTATGCCCGCGAGCAGAATCTTGTCGTAGTAGGCCCAGGCGGTACGTCGACCAGCATACTTGCTCTATCTCTCTGGCCTAATAGACGCTTACACTTATGATGACAGGTGTTGGGAAAAGCGCTATGACCATCCGCTACGTGACTTCCGAGTTTGACGATCAGTGAGTGTGTAGTCACATTGGCACCTTGCAAGAAGGAACGCTAATCTCGCTGTGCATAGGGGCTATAATCCGACTATCGAGGATTCGTACAGGAAGCAATGTGTAGTAGAGGACGAGGCTGTCACGCTGGAAATACTGGATACGGCAGGACAAGGTGAGTCCTACAATTTACGACATGAGGGAGAGCTACTGAAAATGACACTTGTGATGTAGAGGAATACGCAGCGATGATGGACCAGTGGATACAGTTTGGCCAAGGGTTTCTGCTCGTCTACAGTATCACCGACCGGTCTACTTTCGAGGGATTACCCAACTTTCATCGCGAGATACTGCGGGCCAAAGACAAGGATCATGTGCCGTGTGTGGTCGTCTCGAACAAGGTGAGTCAGAAATCCTGGTTGAATGCGCAGGTCGATTTGCAGGAATAGACAATGGAAGACAAGCTGACGATAACCGCGCAGTGCGATCTAGGTCACCTTCGCACCGTCAGCCAGCTCGAAGGCAGAGAAATGGCGCGCTCGTTCTCAGCTCCCTTCATAGAGTGTTCCGCTGTAAATGGGGTCAACGTGGACGTGGCATTTGCAGAACTGGTCAAGCTCGTAAGAAAGGACGAAAAGGTAGGTGCTGGAGACAACATGCTCGATGTGCTGCTCTCGAGGCTGACCTAGTCGTTTGGCTATTGCCAATTGCAGCAGACATCGCTAGCAGCACAGCGCTTAGTGGGAGGACCTGTGCCGTCCACTCCCGCGGCAAGTGAAGAGAAGGAAAAGACGCAAAGATCATCATCGTGCTGTGCCTGTATCGTCATGTAAAGGGGGATTGGAGAGTTGGCCCGCAGAGAAGGGGCATGTAGCTAAAACACTGTATAACGAAGCAAACATCGGTTCATTTTCACTTGGTAACTCGCATAGATCAATTCAGCAAAGTCGTGGATTCTTTTTTGATTTTCAGGGTAAATTAGCACAGCGTCGATCGATCAATGTTGCCATTTCGTTGTCTTTTCTTTTTGGCCACCTGATTCTTCTCCTTCGCATCGTCGGTCCTTCTGCACTGTTGCGTTCGTTATATCTCCTTGTTGCTTGCGTGCAAGGCGTCGTCAGCACGATGCCTTTTCTACCTTCATCCGCCGCACCTTTTGGACCACTGGAATCGGTTCGCCTGCAAATAATCAACACCGCTCAGCCGTTGACATGGAGCAATTGGTGGAAGCTCTTCATCATACCTCTCGTTCCACTCTACCTCCAGGCCTTACTGCTGAGATATAACGGGACAAGGAAATGGAGGATACCCCTTTCCGCGTTGGGTATTGCGCTGCTTTGGGACGCAGGATTCAAGTATCGCTTTGCACGTGAGTGAAATACGTCGCATGTCGTGCTACGTAGAGTCGGGGCTGACATAATTAAACCCCGTTCCAGAGCCTTGGTTCAACGCGCTCAATAATGGCATCGGAATCGCTCTCCTTCACCTGACTGTCCGCTTCCTCGAATTCGGCCTACTAGAAGGGCCTGTCTTCGATCGCTATTACGCAAAGCGAGGTCGACATTTCTTGATATCTGCCTTCGACGTATGTATCAACGCTCGATGGATAGGGCTTGGCGCAGTAGACCTGGATCATGGTGGCAAGGTCGCGGCGCATACCCAGGGTCATCAAGGAACACATGCGAAATCCAACGGTCATAAGCAGACGAACGGCAAGGTGGATGACGAAGCGATACCAGATGGCGGCGTGCAGTCGAACGGTCACCTTGTGCCTCACATCAAGTCGCGCGAATCTTGGCTGCCGTGGGCGGACGCCGACCGCACTCGCTCACAAGCAGTGGTACGACACGCTCGCCTGGCATTCACCTATTATGCCATATTCGACTCTCTGCTATGTCTCATACGACATTTCGGCGCAAACACAATCGCTTCATTAACCCCTACTCCAAATTCGCTCCACCGATTCTCGCACGAGAACATATTCCTACTTTTCCCTCGTTTCGCAGCTCTTACTATACCGATCCCACCTTTGATCATCGAACTCAGTGCAGCGCTCTCTATGGCCACTGGCGTGTGGGTGGGTATTTCCATGGGTTACCACGCCTTTGCCTGTATCTGCGTCGGATCGGGTTTGTGGGAGACGGAAAGCTGGGAGGTGGATCAGTTCAACCAGCCTTTGTTAGCCGATAGCTTGCTGGATTTCTGGGGCAGGAGGTGGCACCAGTTCTTCAGAGTGAGTATCGATGTCTATCGTCCGCTCAAGTTCTGCTGGTTTGGGAGCGCTTTGGGCTGACTGTGTTACTGCAGCACCACTTCGTTCTAGTGTCCACACTATTTCTTCGACTGCTCGGCCTTCCGCCCAAATCATCGTACATCATGCTCCTCTCATTCTTCTTCTCGGGCTCAATGCACGCCATCGGTCAATTCCTCATGGATCCCGTCCCATCTCTTTTTCCCCTGGGGATATTCTTTGTGCTTTCAGGAGTCGGAACGGCGCTTGAGGTCATGTTCAAGCGATTGACAGGGCGAAGGGTGGGAGGGATCTTTGGTAGGATATGGGTATGGTCTTTCATGCTTGTTTCCGGCAGATTGGCAGTGACCGCATGGCTGGACGCGGGAGTTGGGGGATGTTATCTTGCGCCAGAATGGGCAGGAACGTACGTCAAGGACTTTGTGGTCAAATGGGTTGTTGATACCCTCTGAGTCTAGCTGTAAATATCAGACGTACTTGCATATTATAGTCATCTTATCTAGAAGTAGAATCAAGCATAGTAGTATCAAACAAACATAATAATGCATATCCCCCCATCGTTGTTTACGCCCAGAGCCAGAGACATCTCGGCTACGTGCCTGGAATAGCATCCCATAGTTGGTACTGCGCGCTTGTTCCTGAGTCAGATGCGATGCCGGATCCAGTACGGCGTATTTGGCTTATTTGGCTCCTATCTCGACTTCAACGTAGAGCATAGATATTCAACAGAACAGGGGGCAAGTAAGAGCTACTCTCCCTTCATCTCCAAAACTAGATAGACGACATAAAGCGTGAACAGATAGAAGAGTTAGACTAAGAACACGATGGCACCTGCAGTCGAGCAACATTCGCGATTATCCGTGGTGAGTCACTCGAGTCACTCTGTGTCCCACATTTACACCCCAACACGCGAGCCAGCACTGACGACACTCGTCTTCTTCTTTGCTGCTGCTATACGATGATCGACCGAGTAGATAGCCACGGTGGTATTTTACATGATAGTAGCTATAAGCATGACGCTTTTGAACAAGTGTAAGTGGAGTATAATATGTGCTTTATGACGACATGACGAATAGCTTGCTAATTGGTCTGATAATGCAGCGGTGCTCAGCACGACGCCGATGCCTGTCTTCCTCCTGCTGTGCCAGTCCGCCGTTGCATGTGTGTTACTAGGAGCGGAGAACGTCTGCGGACCACTAAAGACTCCCAAGTCAGTGTGCATGTCCGACTCTACTTCTTTACCTCTCCACCTTTCCACGGCCTTCACGGCTCTACTCCCCGTGCTCAGCGTGGGCGCTGAGCGGAATGGATATACCACTAGAGACCCTAGCTGTAGTTAATGCTGATACTCAACGTATAGGTTCGACCTGACTATCGCGAAAGAGCTCGGTCCTCTGATATTCGTCAATATCCTCGGGCTGACGTGAGTACTTTCCACACTCGCTTGGCAGGCGACGACTGATGAACTTCGAGGATAGCTTCAATAACGCCTGTCTTCAATATGTGAGTCTGTCACCGAAGTAGCAATAAGCTCGCATAGTGCGTGCGTGCGAGCGATACGCTGACCACTTTACCGCTCAGGTCGACGCGTCGTTCCATCAAGTCGCACGAGGACTCGTCTTGCCATGCACCATTCTCGTGTCCATGTTTGTCCTGCATGTACGTCTTTTGGACTCATTACACATTCAACGAGGTATACTGATTAAGCGCTGTGAACCTCATTACCCCTTATCACTATCGTTATCGGTCGCAGCAACATCCATCTCCGCCAGTCCTCATCGCCGCACTCGTGGTGACATTCGGTTTCTTCTCAGGGGTACTCTTCGACCCAAACCACGCCTCCTCGGCGGCGTCGGCTGCTGTAGCTGCTAATTCGTCCCATGCCTCATTGGGAATCACGTTCGGCGCAATGTCCAGTGTCGCGTCGGCTTGTCATGCCGTGTTGATCAAGCGGGGTCTGGTGAGCGGTTACTTCCCACCATATCGCTGGTAAAATCCATCATACATTCGCTGATACTTCCCTGCGCTGCTATAGCAAACAGTGCAGAATTCGCCTATAGCCTTGTCGTACTATAACAACATTTTGTCCACTATCGCTCTCATACCAATGGTCATACTGTCAGGCGAGCTACCGGGCGCTATCCGCGTACTGAGGGGGGCGGACGCCGGGACTTTCCTCCTGGGCGCTGGGGTGACCGTAAGTGAACAGTCGTACCTATCGCTCAGCGTACGACCGGTGTATCATAGCGTTAACCACCCTTATCATCCATTATCCAGGGCCTGTTTGGCTTTCTCATTTCTATCGCTTCGTTCATCTCCATCAAAGTGACTTCGCCAGTGACGCATAGTGAGTCGAATAGTCGCGCGGCGGATTTGCCGAATAGTCCATTGGGTCAAGACTGACTTTCACTTCCACAGTGATATCGTCCGCGTCGCGAGGGGTGCTGCAGACTATCTTGGCAGTGTACATATTCGGTGATATCATGTCACGGCAAGTCAACGCTTCATCTCTATCTCTTCCATTCATTATGTCGCTACTACCGCTTACGGGCGCCGGATTGCCTCGCAGAGGCCGGATCATCTCCATCTTCCTGATTATTGCCGGATCAATGTTCTACGTGTACGCCAAGAACGAGGAGACCAAGCAACTCCAATCTGAGCTCGCGGCGCACCTGTATTCAAACGGTGCAGGGCACGGCGATGCGTCTGTCCCGCATTCGAGAAGGGGTTCGCACGTCGAAGATGGCCTGGAGAGAGGGGAAGTGCCGTATTCTTTCCTCGCTGAGAGGGAGAAGGGCAGGGCGCCTCAGGGAGGATCATCGCCACGGAAAGAAGGGTATAGCAGTCCCAGGTCGAGTTATAAGACTCTACCTATATGACGCTGTGTTTCGCAGTACATGCGCATGTATTGAGGCAGTCTAGCTTTTACGCACACTCAGCACACTCAACGCGCAATGCGTGACACGACGCCATCATTCTTGCATGCTTGCATGCTCGCGCGCACGACGAGAAAACCAAGTCTACTTCTACTATACTTGATGCAAGTTCCATACTTGTATTTTATCAAACAGAGGGATATATTCTCAATGCTAGGTTTACAACCAACAAGTAGCGCCATTCTAGAACACGTAGAGCGGAAAGCCTCTATAATCAGTGATATGAGAAAACAAGAGAAAATGGAGAAGGATGATAGAAAGGGATGTTCGGAAATGAAGAGGATAAAGGGGATATTGTAGATGAGCCTGGGTCAAACGATCCGCATGCTTGCGCCTCCCACTAACACTAAGCGCTCGACGTCTCTATGCGAGGCTTCTTCGCGTCCTGCTCGACACTCGGCGCAGCAATTGGGGTAGCTGCAGGTACAGGCGTGATCGCAGGAGACGCCGTCCCGGCGGCAGGAATAGGCGGTGCAGCAGCTGGGGAAGGCACAGGATCGCTCTCGAGCTTGCGTTTCACACCAGCGGTGACGGTCGTCGACGGGGTAGCTGGGACCGAGGTCGCGTTTGTGCTCGTAGCCGCTGCGGGCGCCTGTGCAGTCGAGGAAGGACTAGGCTTTGCTGTTGTCGCAGCACCGTTCTGGCCGGAAGCAGCAGTACTGGCGGGTTTCGCCGCCACGCCCTTCTTCGGTGGTAAAGGAGGGACAACGCCCGTCGCCCAGATCCTCTCTGCGACCCGCAGATCGATATCGACACCGACGACTCGAATGTAACGCAACAAGGCAGAAGCGTTAGGTCCGACCGTGTTGACGTCTCCTTTAGCGTTGGCTACCGCGGCGATCATACCGATGACTTTGGTCAGACTCGTTCCAGGCGGTGCAGGCCCCGGCAAAGGCTTCGCAGCCGTACTCGTTGTGGTGCTGGTAGTCGCTCCGTTGGTGTTGGCGGTGCTTGTGACGGCAGGCTTGGGTGGTCCAGCGGCAGCGGCTGGGGCGGGCGTAGTAGGTCCTGCCGGCTTTGGAATTGGTGACGCCGAGTTTGCTGGGTGGACGGGACCTTTGACGACAGGCTGCATTGGCCGTACTTGAGTGCCGGCTGGGACACCGTTGATCGGCCGAGCAGGAGCTCCTCCGTTAACAGCACCATGCTTGACCGTGGACGCGACTGCCGCCGCTCCGGCACCTGGGCCCTTGGCTTGAGCAGCTTGGGCGGCTTTCGTCGCTTGCTGCTTATTCTTGTTGATGACCCAGGCTGAAAGCACGTCGACTGCGCCTGCTGCACCAAGGAGCGTAAGCTTGTCGAGAATATCCGTAGTAAGATGGCCAAAAGTCTGTTGATCCAGTACCAACGTTGTCCCATCACAGACGAAAGGCAAGGGATTACCATTCGCGTCCGTGGTGGAGATAACGCTCTTGGCTCGCATGGCAGGCGTGATAGGCTGCATGACAACGACGATCTTCGCTTTCGGCTGTAAGATACCTTTAGCGTTCGCTGAGACCGGAGCTGGCGGCGCTGGCGGGGCCGCAGGACTTTGTTGAGGTATAGGTCGCGGCATCGGACGTTGAGGGATCGGCATTGCGCGTTGCATTGGAGGCTGAGGATTCCGCGCAGCTTCAATAGCAGCTTCGCGTTGCTTCTTTGCCCTTTCCTCAGCTCTGATCCGCTCCTTCTCCCTGCGTGATTCAGCATTCTTGTCCTTGCTGGCCGATTTGGCTGCATCTTTCCGCTGCTTTTCCTCGAATAACGGTCCTTCCTCTGGATCAATGATCCACACCGAGCCTTTCGACTCTGGATCATCCTCGGGGATACGCGGTACTTTCAGGAACGCCTTGTTCAGCGACAAGTTGTGTCGAATCGAGTTCTGCCATCCGGAGTCGACGTTGAGTCGGAACCACTCCCACTCTCCGGCCACCCAATTGCATACTTCGCCAAGTGTACCGCGTCCACGGGGCAAATACTGCAATGCTCGATGAATGATCGTTGCGAATGTGGACGTCGGCTTGAGAGGCGGAGGACCAATGAACGGTTTCCCATCGAGGCCTAGTATTGGACCTGGCGGTGGACGGGGCCCTGCACCAGAGGGGGGTATAGGCACATTGACAATGATATGTCCTGCTCGTCCGGGCGTCTCGATGAGCTCGGTGCAGTAGAAAGGCAAGATAGGTTGAGGAGAGGTAACGACCGAAGCTGGAGGCGTTTGTCGATTCTGCATGTTGATTGGGGTGATCGGCTGCCCGGGCGTATGCGGCGGCGGCGGCGGTCGGACGATTTGGCCTGGATGCTGACCTTGCGATTGGTGTTGAGGGAAAGATTGAGGATGAGGCTGGACAAGAGGCGGTCGAACACCTGGCTGCATAGGAGGGCGAGATGCCATAGGTTGACCCGGGTGTGGACCATGAGGAAGCTGTGGCTGGGGTTGCGGATGTTGTCCAAGCGCCCCAGGTTGTCCGGATGGTCCAGGATGCCCAGGATGAGCAGGATGACCAGGAGCGGCTACGGCGACAGGCATCGGAGGACGAACGACAGGTTGTTGCGGAGCAATGGGAGCTGGCGGTCTAGGTGGAGGCGGTGTGGGTGATGGAGTTGGCGTCGAAGCCAGAGCAGCTGCCAGAGTCGGTATAGGAGCAGGCGCAGGAGCCGCAGAAGCAGGAGCAGGCGCAGGAGCAGGAGTGATTGGAGGGACAGATGTACTCGTCTGGGTCGTTGACTCGACTTTGACCTTTTTCTTCTCCTTCTTCGGTACAGACGGCTTGACATCTTCGTCTCCATTTGCCTCTGTGCTCGCTGCCGCTGCTGCTGCAGCCGCTGCAGCTGCCTTGGCCTTCTTGACCTTTTTCGTGGGCGTAGCTGCTGCTGTCGTCGCAGGTGCATCCACATCTGGCGTAGGAGCTGAGACGACTGCTGCCGCCAAAGTGGGAGGTTGGGCCTCCGCCGCGTCCACATCCATCGCTTCGTCCACAACCTTGCTAGCCTTCTTCTTGGGTTTCGATGATGACTTTGATGTCCCAGATTGACCATTTTTGATCTTTGGCTTGGTTGAAGTCTTTCCAGCAGCCTTCTTGCCTTCGGCGCCAGCATCTTCCACTGCGCTTTCCGCGACTGACTCTGTTCTGGTGTCTGGAATTGGCTCAGCAGGCGGTGCTGGGGCGATAGCGATCGCATGTTGCTTCTGCTTTGGTGCGGCAGCAGCTTGCTTTTTGACCTTTTTCGGCGCCTTTTTCTCATTCTCCAGCTTCTCGTCCTTGTCACTCGCCACGGACGACAAGTCAGACTCTTCTTCTCCTGTGGCGGTCCCAACACGAGCCTTGACCTTTTGCTTGGGCTTTAGTTTTTCTGGTTCCATAGGTACCCCCAAGGCGTGTTCCGCCTGAGCTAGTGGAACCTCTTCAACCTCCTTATACTCGTCTTCTTCCTCGTCATAGCTGTCCGCCCACTCATCATCATCGTCGTCGCTATCATCGTCTGAATCCTCCTCGTCCCAATCGTGCTCCCCAACGCCCTCGATCCCAAGTCCAAAGCCATCCGCAGCGGCAAAAGCGTTGAATGCCGGAGGAGCTCGCGCAGCCATGGCGGCAGCGGTCGAGGGACCGGGACCTGCCTCGCCGTAAAACTCTTGATAACCGACTTCGCCAGCTGGAAGATTGTAAGGATAAGGCAAGTCCTCAACCGAGTGAGATCCGTCTGCATTTGTGCCGTCCAACGCGTAGTGGGTGTAGGTCGGAGAAGAGACGGGCGAGGGCGGGAGAATGAAGGAGAAGATACGGGTCGCGATCTGGATCTGGGATCTGTTCATGGCGATTAGCTCTGCTCGTGAGAATAAGTCAGATACTCACCCTTGTGCTAGAGGTACTATTGAGCCCTTGACATAGTATCTGTCATCCACCCAAGCGCCGTTCCTGCCGTAAATTTCAAGACAGAAATGACCTAAATCCGCTCTGTACTCGATCTTGGCATGGTTTCGCGAGACAGACTTGAGGGGACCGAGATCGACGTCAACATGATTGGCCGGCGCCGATGTCTTGGGTGGCGGAGGCGGCGGAGGGGGAGGTAACAAGTCGGAATCCTCCAGCTTCACTGCACTATCGTAGACTGGCTCGATGGCATCCATGACTTCGCCTGCTAGTTCGGCGAACTGTGATTCGTCTTCAAAGTGCTCCGGTAGCTCTTGCTGTAAGATCGCCCAATCGACGCTGTCCATGACGCCCTGCTCGATTTTGACGGCCTCTGCGAGCTCCGCGAGTGCGCTCACGTCCTCCTCCTTCATCTCGATCTCCGGCTCATCGTCAAAGTGTACATCCCATTCTGAAGCGAGCGGATGAGGCAGAGGCGTGAACTCCGGAGCCAGCGAAGCTGACACAGAGCGAGATTCGGGGGGGAAGGAAGTGCCAGATGGGTCGAAAGGCGAGAAAGGGTCTGCGATAGGTGGGGTGTTGAGAATGCTATCATCGAGTACGAAGTCGGGATGTGGAGGATCGGACGGCGAAGGAAGCAATGGTATTGGCGGGTCGTTGAGCTCGGACAGTAGCGGGAGGGGAGGGGAAGGTTGGTTCGGATCCAATGGCGGGATCTGGGGTACCGTCGGCGCTGTTATTGCCGGTGGAGGAACGGGGGCCGCTCGTTCCTGCAGCGAATAGATGTCAGTATGGCTCTTCCAATATGCATCAGATGACCACATCGACATGTGACGCCTCGCTGCTCTGTCTATGCTTGGAGATGCCCACTCACGCAATTCCGCCCTATCATGACCGCCAACGTAAGGACATAGTACGAGAAGCCCGTGAGGTCATCGCCGAACTGCAATTTGTAGAAAGCGGGTTTCGGCTCCGTCTTCGTCCTGTCGACCGGCAAAGACGCCATGGAAGGTATAGGAGGATGCCATGGTCCTCCTACCCCTCCTGCTCCTGGTGCGCCTCCATTTCCTGCTATTGCTATCCCGGCAGACGCAGACGCAGCAGCGGTCGCCGCCGCCGCAGATGTCGACGTGGAGGTGGACGCCGCTGCCTGGACGGGAAAGTAGCTCGGAGCCGACATGGGCGAGTGGCGGGTAGTAGGCGAAGACGATGATCGCCTTCACCTAATACACGTCTTTGCTGCTCCGCGCACTTCGGTCCTGTGGTCGAGGGCAGAAGACGGAGTCAGTCGACGTGGATGGCGATAGCGATAGCGGTTCAACAGACGGGAAGCGGCGAGCGGCGAGCGGCACGCAGCTTGAAATGATCGGTCGTCAGTTGTCCAGAGCAAGGTCGGTCCGCTACGCCTGACCCGAGTGTGGTGATCGTTGTGTCGTTGCGGAGTGTCTCAAAGTCGAGCACCTGTATGTCAATCTAGATGTTTTAAAACAACAATCCAAGGATGGAGAAAAAATAACAAAAATCTAGTCCCGGTTCCAGTTCCGGTACAACGCACGCTGCTGAAAATTTCCAGTCGAGCGATCTCACCCTGAATATTTACGGAAATCTCCCGATAGGAACAAGCTGTAGTATTCTCAGAATTCTGCGTCATATACATACCACGTGCTTGATAGCAGCCTATGTCTGTTGGGCTACGTATATGTACAATAAGGACCATGCTATATACAACGTTATCGTGTCATGTCTGTACCATCGTCCATACGTCTTGCCTGTACATTACAATGAACGGCTCAGCAGTCTGCTACCGTCAGACCCTGCCGCCCTTGTTGCCAAGATGCACAGCTGCCATCTCGTCCACCTTGGCTATCGCTTGTTCCATCACACCATCTTCGCCCCAAAGGCATTCTTCCCCATAGCTGGAAGCAGCAGATTCTTGAGAACCACTTGGCCCAAGTGGCGTTGTAGCCTTCCGGCTTCGCCTTGTCGCTGAAATGGTGGAAGGTGACTTGACTGACTTGATCGATCTCGTGGGAGACAGGTTGACGACACGTATGCTCTCCAGCGAAGCAGTATCGTCTCGTATCATGATCGGCGCGTGCCGTCGCCCTGGCCCATTGTCGTTCTCCTTGTCAGCCCTAGGTTGTATCCTATCACCATCGATCACGGCCTTCTTAGCCCGTCTGAGCTTCTTGAGCCTCTCCTTCTTTTCCGCACTCCCAGCTTCGAACTGTTCCAAGATGGTCTTGGCACGCTCATCATCCTCCCTAAACTTCCACCTGCCATACTTGACACTCTTGTTCCGCACTTCCGAGGCCTCCGCATATGCAGTGTCGAGGTGTTCATCATGATTATTGTCTGACATGATGAGCAGAATCGATGCTTCGGGAACGAGCACGTGAGAGATAAAATCGTTTGGTGCGAGCGGTTCGATTGCACTAGGTGTATTGGTTTGGGAACGCCTTAGAGTTGGGAGGTGGCCCCATCGAAGCAATTGCAGAAAGTGGTCGACCATGATAGCTCGTCCAAGCTCGCCGTAACTATCGGTAATCAGCACGAATTCGCCAACACCTCGAAATCCGTTCCCAGCTATACTCACTATCCAGGCATGACCGCTTGCAAGAGTTCTTCCTTGGACTGATGCTTCAGACCACCCCACGTGTTCTTCCCAATCTTGCTGATCTCGCTGACGGCATCCTGGAACGCCTTGGACTTGTGCGGATGTCGGACGATCTCATCGAGCTCATCTCTTATCCATCCACTTTCCAAGCGTTTTACCATCGATGTGAAGTCAATGTCGGCAGGGTATCCAGCACGGATCCCTAATGGAATGGTGCTAGCTTCTGCTCTGTGCAGAGAGCAGAAGATGATGCATTGTTGCCATGAGAGGTGGCGTGCAGCTGGATTGAGTGGTGTAGGTCGTGGTTCAGAGATAGCTTCTAGCTTTGATCGTAGTTGTCCAAGGTGATCGCTGGGTTCGATTGGCATTGGCTCGGAGCAGTACTAATGGGCGGCAACGATCGTCAATTGGCTCGATCTACTGAACCCATGTGTAAACTCACCGGACATAGCTGATCCTTGTTGATGAATGGAGCTGCAAGTTTGTCAACTCGGCGCAAGCGTAAACGTCGCTACAGGCCATATGCTCACCCAAATACACATTCTCTTCCGGACTGAGATCCTCGTAGTCCAACTCTGCCTCGAGGTCATGTGTGTCACTCCTGTTCAGTGATTACAAATCAGCTCACACTCAGTGCGCATCCAGTCTGCGCAACCACCCACATATCGCCTTGAAGCTTGCCAAAGTCCACCTCGTTGTCCGATGAGTACTTCTCCAGCTCAGCGAAGAATGCTGCGCCGCTTGTCCTCCTCGGTGGGCTATCCAAATGTCCTTTTGGCGGTCGATTCTCTTTATTGTCAATATCGCTGTCACCGTCCTCATCCCTGTGTCCATGACGTTCAGGTGATATTTCGGCTTTCGACTTGGCTTTCGGCTGAGGAGTTGTTTCGCCCTCATCGTCGATAATACCGCCGTGGTGTTGCCGTGAGGGTTTTCTACTTTTATGCCTGTGAATGGATGGCGAAGGGTTACGGCTGTCGGTATCGGTCGACTCGTCGGTATCAACCAGCTCGTGACTAGTCCGTTTCTTCCCCTTCTTCAACTCTCGCTTTCCCTGCTTGGGCGTAGCGTCATAGTCCTCACACGACATATCATCGTACGACGCTGGCACCAACACAGGACTTTGCTTGTTTCCTTCTCGCTTCTGTATCTTCTTCCTTGCACTTGAAGCTGCAGGTCTTGACATCGACGCGAGCGGTGAGGATGACTCGAGCGGTCTGGATTTTTCGCGCTTGAATCTATGTTGGTGGTCTGGCGGAGTCGAACCTAGCGATAGCTCATCGTCGGATGGATCTTCATCTCGCCTGGATATTGGTTTCTTGCGAATGCCTTGAGACGATGGCCCAGGCGCGTTTTCCAGTCTGGCTGTTCCACGGGGTTGAGCGGATGTGGAGGAAGGTGGCTTTCCACCCTTCTCTCTATCTGCTCTATCCACTTTGGACTGACGCCGGGCATCCTCTGTAGCGGAATGGGCCGACCTTTGAGTTACGGTGCCATCTCTTGATCCTTTTGGTTTCTGAGATGATGTTGAAGGGACGACTCGAGGCAGCTCTCGAGTAGCAAGTTCTCTACTTGCTTTGAGGGCAGCGAGGGGGAATTCGGATGGAGGGATATACGCCGGGCTCTTAGGTCTGCTAGGGAGCTCCCTCTCCTTCTGCTTCTCCTTTTCCCTCTTTCTGGCATGGTGCGAAGCGTCCTTCTCCTTCTCCACTACCACCTTCTGATCATCCGTACCCTTAGACTTTCCGGAAGACATTTCGCCCACCGCGGCGGCGTCCGGAAGGACGACTCGCTGTTTCTTCCCTCTAGCTCTATTGCTAGTGGAGATGAAGATTGACGGCGAACCTGTCAGCGACCTCGAGTTGAGCGAGTTGAGCGAGCTGAGCGAGCTGAGCGAGTTGGACGAGGTAGTAGAGGGGAAGAAGGAGGTGTCCACTGAAGAGTGGACCATCCGGCCTTCCATGACGATCTGTGCTTCTGCTTCCGTGACCGTGGTGCGGCGCAGTGTGCGGAATGCGGAATGCGAACTATCTCTCGCCGAAGTGTGTGACGAGAAGGATCGCGGGACAAGCGATGACCTTTCTCGAGAGTTGTTCTTGGCTAAACTCGGACAAAGGAGGTGATGTTGAGCATCCTCGCCGAACAACCGATCGAGACAGCTATCACCACGTTCAAAGTGCCTGTTACCGAGTCGACGTTGCCTATAGGAGTTGAGAGCGTCGAGAAAGCCCAACGAGTGTCGCAGCTGTTTCGTGGTCCCGGAGCCGAAGGCCGATGCTGCACGGAGCGGTACGCGAGTTTTATGCTCGAGGTGAAAATTACAGTGGAAGAGAGAGTAATGAATATCGCAACAAGAGTGACTTGTATCCCGGTTGAGATAAGTTAGTCAATCCTCGTTCAGGCACCGAAGTAATGACAGAATGTCAGTCGCGCCTATCTTCTTTTGCATGGCAGACAGTAATCATATATGTCTGATTCGTTGATCTGGATGCATTGCAGGCAGCGGTTACCTCAACTCGGGTTCCTCCTCACTGTCAGAAGCTCACTTGACAAGCAGCAATTATACGCATGACATCTCCAAAGCTATCTGTACATACAACAACATAGCTGCCTATAGATATAGCTGGACACCTAGATAACACAAAGAAACGACATATCCTAATATAGCACGTTGCACACTTTGCGCGGACAACAGTAGTACGCGATCACGGCTCATAACGCGGCAAAAACAGCGGTGGGGCTGTAGTACTCGCGTTCGACGTCCTCGACGGTGGTGTGACTTGACTGAAAGTCTCATCGCCTCCATCTTCGCCCTCGCCCTCAAGCTCGGTGTCATGTTGCTCGTGCTCCATCACAACCTCATGAACAGAGGATGGCAAGTCCTGCGCGGTATCGTCCACGCCCAATGGCGGAGCAGACGCAACCACGCCTTCTTCGAGCTCGACATCGTCGTCGTCTTCCTCCATCAAGGGAGGAGCCGACGGGGCATTGACCTCTGGGTTTAACGGCGGAGCGGAAGGGAGAATGTGCCGCTCATCGACGTGGTGGTCCAGCACGGTCGGAGGAAGCGGGTTCGTCTCAATGACGAGCTTGGGTTTCGGTGGCGGAGGAGGGAAAGCATCAGAAACGGGCAAAGTTGTCGATACCTCTCCAGATCCTTGGCTGAGGTCAGACGCATTCGCCGATCCGCGAAGAGGCAGCTCGAAACCGTCCTGATCGATCTCGACGGCCGGCGCCGAAGGTCCTGTGAACGCTGTCTCGGGGTCATCCACTTCCTCGGTCGCAGAAGAGTTGGGCGGGGCAGATGCGCCCAGTCTCATCTGCTCCAACACCCGCTTATCGTCCGTGGCGATATGCCTCGTCTGCTGAGCTCTCTCGGCGACTTGACCACTTTCAGCATCGGGTGTGTCGATCATACGAGCCTTGCCATCGCTCCGAGAGGCAATCGCAAGGGCAACTTCGCCATCCTCTGTTGCAGGAGCAGGGTAATATCCCGGTGCTTGTGTCTTCTCGGGACCGCTTAGCAAGACTTGACTGTCATCGTGCGCGATTGGTACAACCTCCAGGCGTGATGAGCCGGCGCGGTTGGAAGCTGAAGCATGGTTACTGAACGAACGGACTGAAGCGGGACGATATGCTGGGGGGAAGTAGGTTGCCGAAGTCGCCGGAATGGGTGTCGTGACTGGGCGCGGGCTTGTTGATGTCGCCTCGTTGGATGACAGGGGCGGCGGTGTGCCTGATCCACTGCTACTGGCATCCAGACCATCAGCGGACCTACGAGCCGAATGTGTAGATTGGCGATCTCCTTGATCGTTTTCCACCACATTCGCTCTAGGGGACGTGGGCGGACTAGCAGCTGCAACCGATTCCGCATCATCATCTTCGCCTCCTGCTGTCGGTTCAGAGTCCTCCGCCTTCTTCGCTCCTTTACGACGGCGCAAGCCTAAACGGCGATTCCATCCGCGCACTTTGCTTTTGGCCAACGCAACTTGATCGCCTTTGCTTCCCTTGCCGCCTTTGCCATGCTTCAGATTCCGCTGCAGCTGTAGCTCTTCAAGTTTTTCCTTGAATGCTGCTTCCGCGATCTCATCCTTCATGTCCCCTTCGCTCAACCCTGCCGCTGCGAGCGCTTTCCGTCGCAGGCGTTCTTTGGCACGTTTTTGTCGTCGATGCCGCCTTCGTCTAGTGATCACGATACTGCGAGGATGTCAGCGTGAGATGTACTTAGACTTGAAGAGGTGGGGTTAAACGTACAAGACGATAAGGGCAACAATGGCGACTGCGATGATACAGCTGGCTACGACGATAAGCGGCACTTTGTACAGTGTCGTACGACTCGATGTTGTGCCCCAACTGTAACTCAGGTAAGTATCATACATCTCAACTCAAGATTGTTTGAACGCACCCATTTGGTAAGGCAGATTCAACAGCTAGAGTAGCTATCGCCACGCTAGTGGCCGACGCGCTTGTTGTCGCTGTTGTAGACGCTGTAGCTGACGTAGTCGCCGAAGCGGTCTCTTGGCTGCCTGCCAACACATTATCGGTTGTATATGACGCCTGCGTGATTATCTGGAGATAAGCAAAAATACAGCATACAAGATGAGAAGGCACTTACCACACCTCTCCTTCCATAGAGCAGCCATCCGCCTTCTGCCTTTTCCCACTTCCCATCTGACCGCTGAGTCAACAGATACGGGATGACCGTCTCGTCTACGTAAATAACGGAAGCCAGGGGCGGGGAAGGCGTTACGGCCGACGTGAGGTATTGTACTCTGCGTTGTTCTAGGAGGGGGGTCTGGTGATGTGATGGCGGGGGTGTTATCACGGGTGTACATTGTGGTTGAGACCGTGAAGGTGGTGGTGCAGCGGACGCAGTTGGAAGGAACGGTAGGAGGAAAGGCGGGAGGACGGCTAGAAGGGAAGCCGATGATTTCTTGTTCATACTCGTGCGAGTAGATGCTCGACTTGGTCGACGAGTAGTGGACTTGGATTTAGATCTGCAGATATCGCATGTGGGTGGCGGGCTGTCGATACCCATTGGCAGCCTTGATGGACCAGCCTCCGCCTCCGCTCCCGCTTCTTGTGGGTAACGCATCTCTTTGGTGCTGGTGGTAGAAGTCGAGTGGACTCCTATCCCTTCTCTTCCCCACGCATGATGTCTCAGCATCTCATCCGGTGATCTTGATGTGTGTCGGGACGACTTGCATCCACTTCGGCAGTCGGCAATATAGGTATGCAGGACGACGAGTGAATACGATGGATGGATGTGAATGAGGATGAGAAGAATGAGGAAGGGGGGACGGTGTGAAGTGTGAAGTGAGTTGGGGCGATGTAAGAGCAGAGCAGCGAAAAGATTATTTATAGACACAAATTGCACCGGTGTCTCGCTGAGCGGACACACAGGTCGGACGAGGTATAATCGTTCTCGTTCCTCGTTTTGTCGTTGTCGTTATGTCGTCAACTCGTCTATTCAGAGCGACGCGGTAATGGCTATAGAACGATTATAGCACGTTGCGACGACAACGGTGGGTGTAGATATATATATCTATATGAGAAAAGCGAGTAGCGAAGGAGTCGGGACGAGATGAAGGTTAAAAGCGTGTATCCGATGCTTCCTGCTTCTTGCGCTTGTAGTGCGACGATGTATTAGGTATAAGATCTAAAGAAAGCCGTTGGTGCGTTTGGTCGGGGGCCTTCTTGTCGGGCCGAGCAAGTGAGTTGTCTGGGACACGACGTGGTGAATACAAGAACGAGGATGGAAGAGCGTAAAGCTGTGCGATGCCATCGATAAAGCGTGTAAAGATAGATACGCCTAGACACTGAGACACCTTGTTCAAACCACAATTGATTCCGCTTGGCCGTACCGCAGACCCCCGTAATTGGTAACTAATACCACTCGTAGACAGCGCAAATCATAATAACATACCAAGTATACCCCCGAACGTAACTACTCCCCTTGCTCCCTCTCCTCTCAGCCGTGCTCGCCCAAAATAACCCTAATGGCGCTTTGCGGAAAAAAACCAAAAGACAGATCTGCCACTAACACTTACGACTTACCCGTTGTTGCAACGGCCCACCCAAGACCAGCTGCGCATCAGCTGAGAGCATCGGCATTCTGCATCTGCCTGCATGGTAATGCTAATCTCCGCCGATCCACCTGAGCAGTTTATCCGATAAACACCTGTAGTCACTCAGTGTGGCATTTGATCGCTCATACGTTATGCATCTCCTCTGTATCGCAGTGCGCTTCATACAAGAAAGAGTCGCTGGCATGGCACAACCCATTTGCCTATCAATTTGACCTAGTCTCCCTTTCCATCAATCCACTCCAATCCCGCACTTCCTACTCGTCGTACTTTCTACTCTTCTACGCCTTCGCATCCTCCCATACATCACGCATGAATTGCCTGTGATACTCCTTCGAGCCCGCTGCAGAAATCGCCTCGATGTCTTCCGCTGATAGAGATTGGACTTTGGTGATGGCTTCAAGCTGCAGTTTCTGCCTCTCGGCGTTGCTCGAGGTGCTACGTCAAACGAGTCGTTATCAGCCTACGCTCTCATCATGACTGCTACACTGTTCTGGGGATACTGCTTGAACGATCATGACGATGTAAGATCCGACACTCACGTCACTATGACCCCCTCAGTCTTCTGTTCAGCCCATTTTAACAAGACCTGGCTCTCTTCAGTACCCGTGCGCTTGGCGATATCCTTCACTACGGCGTCAACTGGACCGCCGGTGAATCGCACGAGGGGCGAGAGAGGACCATAGGATTCAATCTTGATATCCAGCTTCGAAGTCAGGTTGAGCAGGCGCTGGACGTTGGGCTGATGCCAGACGTAAGGGTGGTATTCGATCTGCGGAGTGGTCAGGTAGTCAGCTTTGCTGCTTCGCTTGTATGGCAGAGTGCCTCCTCTGCTCAATGACCGGAGAGTTGCGAGTTGCTCGTCGATGTCTGGATGAAATTGATCTCGAGACTCACCTGGTTCACGGCAGGGGGCACTTTCCAGCTCTTCTGCAATTCCAGTATATCCTCCTCGCGGAAATTGCTGACTCCGATACTCTTGGCCAATCCCTCTTTCTGCAACTCCTCCATGACTGCCCACGTCTTAGCGAGGGACTCGAACAGCTATTTGTGAGAAGCGTATCGCTTTGTCAGCCCATGTACGAGATGTATCCAGTATTTCACATGATTAATGGGCGTACCAATGGTGAATGAAGTAGGTCTGCCGGCACGATATCGCCCGTCAGCTATCAATACGAAGCCAATCGGCCCAGAGCTAGTTGCGCACTCACACAAGTCGACGTATTCGAGCTTGGTCTAAAGTCATGTCCACCGCGGTATCAGCGCTCGAGCTCTGACTTGCATTGACATGATAGCATTTGTAAGTGATTGAGGATATGACATACCTGTTTCAAGAGATCGAGGAGGATGGCTCTGGGGTCGTTCTGCTCTTTCGGCGCGCCGTTCTGGCCGCCTAGAACGTGAAAAAGACGTCAATCAAGCACAAACCTTCCTCTCTCGCTCTTCATCCTCTCTCTCTTCCCGCACACCCTCTTTGCTTCGTCCATACAAACAACGAGACAGACGTACATTTCTGCAAGATGAACAGATCTTCCCTCTTCCCACCCCATTTCTGCAACGCCTCGCCAATGTACTCGTTGTTACCGTACATCTGCGCGGCGTCGAGATACGTGTACCCCGTCTTCAGCGCGAGGAGGATATTTTCCGTCACGTCCTTGCGCGAGTTGGCCGTGCCTACATACATAACAAATCATATCAAAGTCAGCGATCAGCGAAGAGCGAGCGGATCGGGCACGGAATGTCGTGGTAGCATGACACGATGGTGGGGAGTCAGGCAAAGCGATACGTACCGAGGCCATAGCCGATCCGGGGGATCTCCCGCCCATCATTCAGCGTCAACGTCGGCACACCGGCCGCGTACCCTGCAGCTGCAGGCGCCTGCTTGGCGGAGGTAGAGGTAGTAGTACTCATCGTCGCAATTCCGATTCGGGGATGACCAGAGTTCAGATATGGGATCCAGGTCGATAAGAACGATAGGACCGGGGCGAAAGTGCGCATGTACAAGTGTGCACTCTGTATACAAGAAGAATAGGGAAGCGTGGAGACTGTCTCTGATGCAACCGATGTCAACGTCGATATACGCTGTGAGAGCTCGCTAAAGTATTGTCAATATCAAATACTGCAGAGATCTTGGTGGTGTGCGAGAACTGACGTGATTGTGATGCGCCGGTGAGTAACTCGATTTCGTCCTTCGGCTTAGGCCGAAATGGGCTGCTCCAGTTATAACTCTGCTTCAGTCATGTGCGTGTGATGAACGAATTATGCACTGAGATCGCCCAGCGAAGACGTACAGAGACGATACCCTCACAATAGCCCAAGTGATACACAGAACAGCTGGGCCTCTTGCACTGCAGCTCAGTGCACTGCCGAAGCATTATTGACGATCAAATGTTCATCCTTCCTACGCAACCTTGGCAACCGGTATCACTCTCAGAGTGTCCATGGTATATAATATTGACAAAGCTCGTTGCCCTCCTCCTCGTTCTTCAACGTCCCCCGCCTCCACGCCAGATAAAACAATGTACAGAGCGAAGCGAATGGGCATATAAATGGTATTACGCCGCTAAGAGGATAGACGATACCTATTCGACAGGTGATCGATGGAAAGAGGGGTATGTGAGGCAGATGATAAGCGGGTATGACAGGTCGTGGTGAAGGCAAACGGAAAGCTCAACGAGCCGAGCCGACATCGTCTACTCGTCGCAGTAAGGCAAGTAGGTGTAGGCCAACGTGTTGTACAGGGTCTCGTTGTACTGGGGGTACGAGAACGATTCTGTGTCGACGCAGAGGACCTCGCCGACGTAGATGTTGTCGCATTCCGAGTCGATTTGGGGGTTGTTCGACCAAAGGGTCTCGTTGCTGATACCGTAGACCTCCTGGATCCATGCGCAGGTGCTAGAGTTGAGTCAGATTGTAAGCTCGTTTTCCTACTGACGACTAAGCGCAAAGACCACTCACTCGTTGGCGACTACGGTGTAGACCTTTGTGCAGTCTTCGCCGGTGATGCCGAGACACACGTTCTGGCCCGGTTCAAGGTTGTCGCAGTTCTCATCGATGGTGGCGTCGTTGACGAGGGCGAGTTGGTAAGTGGACACGCCGTATTGGCGGGCTGTGCAGGGAGGAGACAGAGGATCAGCTGATGTTTTACAAAAACGGATTATGCGCATGGCCAACGACGTTCTGCTCCACCTCCTTTGCAGACTGTGCACATCGCAGATGACATTCCGCTCCACCTCCATCTCCTTTGGCTCGCGGGCAATATAGTTCGACGAAGCACTCACAGATGGAATCGCAAGTATCATTGGCTACGACCGAGGCATTACGAGTACAACCGTCAATAGCAAGCACGGCTGTGTATCCTCAACATTGACCGACGTCAGCTTCGCCCGACAGTTATGTATATATATGGACAGTGATGAGACGGGACGTACCGGACAAAAAGGGGAGAGCAGCAAGGGCGAAAGCGGCGAACATGTTTGATATTCCTATTATCTTCTACTAATCCTGAGTTCTACTTCAATTCCTATCTTTTGAGTGAGGCGAAGGTTAGTCGAACGTTGAACGTTGATGGGTGGTTTCCTGCCGATGATCGTTGGATGTGAGTGCGGGTCAAAGGCACGTAGGTTGATTTGTTAGTCGAGGTTGATTGATTGATAGTTGGTAACGAGTGTTGGTGGTAACGAGTGTGAGTGAGCTTGTGAGCGAGTCGAGCGTGACGAAGTAAAGTGAGTATGATCGAGGAGTCGTATGAATAGAAGAATGAACGAAGAATGAATGAGTGAATGAATGAACGAACGAAAGGGAAAGAGAGTGCGCAGAGACACGTACACAATGCCAATGCCATATGCCATATGCAAAGGGACAATAAGGACACAAGGGCTCAAGTGCTCACTCAAACAAGGGGAAGGGGGGATGGCCGTTGATTGATTGAATGAAATAAAAATAAAAAAGTAAACCAGGCTAGACCCTGAAAAGCACGCACGGTCCCTCAGCCTCTTTGGTGTTTACTTCCACTGCGTTCCCTTTGTTTACCTCGTTGTCCCATCAGATGGGCAATCCTGCTTGGCACTTCTGGTACTGCACTGCAAACAAAAGAACAAAGGAGGCATGCACACCACGAAGCTCAGTGGCGAGTGTCCCTTGCACCATACGTGTATAGAGCAGCCTCGACGCCTGTAGCGACGCATATATGCACCTCTGCATCGTCCAGACACCCACACATCTTCTGGAGAACGCACAACCATCACCGTGAAACGCTGCGGACGCATTGAAGAGTCGACCTCATTCTGATCATCCCTCAACAACCCTCAATAAACAGCACCCGCCCTTAGCCTGACCACGCGTTTCATAGTGACCCTTTGGCGTTTTGCACCCCTGACTATGCTTGGCTCGTGCTTTGCAGTCATCAACAAACTCATCGCAGACGCGCATTGCATACATTGTCAACCTGCTTATGAACTGTCCAAAAAGATAGGAATGATGGGTACCCAAGGTCATGCTGGAACATGTTATACGACACTCCCACACCGTCACATACACACAATGTGACGATGTATCACTGTCCCCCACTCAATTCTATTGTCCACCTGCTGACGCTTACGCGGGCATGAGAGACGGCGCGAGGACTGACGAGCGGGGCGTGACATCTTGCGTGACCTGCTCCCAAGACCAAGCTTGTATCAGCTCTTGAACCAATCAGACTACTCCACTCCACCATGCTGATACTTGACACTCACAATCTCCACATCATCATCCTCTTCTTCCTCTTCGTCATCGAGGTCCCGCATACTGTCCTCCACTTCCGATCGCATTTCCTCGATGACTTTCTCTAGACCTTCCTCCGTCAATCGCTCGAGATTGCCCTCACCCCCTTCACCCACATGTCTGAATTGACACTCGCTGCCTTCCGCGCATCTGCCCGTCTTCGACCATGCTTCGCACGCTTCTCTGCCGCTCTTCCATGACCCGTCCGCATTCTGAGCTCTGGTGATGCCATTACCAGTGACAGCACTGACACCAACGCTCATGCCCGAAGCGAGCCAAGCTGGATCTGGGACATGGGCGAAATGACACGCGTCCCCCAGAGTGCACCTGCCAACTTGATAATGCCTGCACGGCTTCGTTCGCCACGGTCTAGGTCGTTCCACGAGTGGTGCTGAATCCGGTACCACTCGCGTGTGGAGGAAATTGCAGGTGGCGCCATTGGTACACCCAGCTACGGAATTGAAGAACTTGCAAGGGATGCTTCGCAATTTCGAGGGTTCGCATTGTCGTATAGAAGGTGGAACGATGAGCGACTCGGTGTCCGATGACGAGCCGCTCGTGCTACTCGGTGAAGCGACCGGAATGACGTGCAGGCTGGTTTGCGTTGCATCAGCCTTGTGCAAGAGTGTCGAGTCTGCCAACTCACTAAGTACATTCGTCCCCGTGTGGACAACTACCTTCGGCAAAGAACTTGCAGGGACGAGCTTCACGGGTGATGATCAGTCCAACAGCATGGTCAACTATGACACTCGCACTCACTCCTAAAGTAGTTCTTCGGCTTGCGACACTTCGCATCCTGATATTTTGTCTGCTTCTCCGCGCTTCTCAATGCATGTCTCATGGCTGCATCCTGCACCGCCCAGCCTGCCGGAGTCCACATGACCCCTAGTCCACCTTGGATCTTGGGTAGAGACTGGTCGATCGAGTTGACGGGGGACATGGGCATGCCCCACGGGTACGTGGGGGTGTTGTACTTCACTTGAATAGGCGAAAAGGCCTGATCGGTGTACGAGAACGACACTTCTCGAGGGGATCCTAGTGGTGTTCGTCCCTGGGCCTCGGCATCGATGGAGTCGAACGCGATGTTGTGGAGGTTGGATCGCGGTAGCTGGTTCACGCCAGTACATATAGCCGCACGAGATCGGGCTTCGTCTTCTAGTTGCTGGACTCGTCGACGATGGGTGATGGGGTCAAAAGGCGTAGCGGGATCAGACTCGGTACCGAAGAACGATACAGCTGAAGTAGGCGGAATGAGATGGGTCGCCGAAGTGGGCGTCTTCAGCTGTGCTTCCACGTCTAGCTGTGCCGGTCGCTTGATGTTTCCCTCAGTCGACATATTCTTCTTCAAGCTGGATACCCGACGAAGACCAGCAGGAGGACCGTTGGCCCACGCGCTGACGGGCGAGGGTGTAGTTGGCGTCAGCATCGTTGCCTGAGGATCGGCGTCGTCCTTCTGTCCAATCGCCACTTCACCGATGCCAGCGATTGGCGAGAGTAAAGCGGTATCATTGGCAGGATCTGACGCAGTTACGATAGCACCCGTCGTATCAACTTGAAGATTCGCTTTGGTGAAGGGCGGGGCGAAAGCCGACAGGCGGTCTTTCGACTTGTCAAAGACCGTCGTGTCGATCTTGACGGATGGTACGAGGATGGCTTTCGGAAGAGCCTTGACCCAGGCGTTGAGCGAGCTGCTCAGCGAGCTTGATTTGCGATGTATGATCCGTCTGGGTCGCGGCTCGGCCGACTTCTCCTGGTCGGTGTTCTCTTCGCGGTCAGGTTTACTTTCGGCTTTGAGCGGCTTCTCGACCTCGCTATAAAGTGTACAGCGATCAGCACAAGGGTCCTACATGATATATGGCTGAACACTCACTGGATGAACGAGCAGTAATCGCCATACGGACAGTGGCCCTCGGCGAAGTCCTTGCATGCGACAGCTAGAGGCCACAATCAGCGACTACTTGCGAAGAGTGCAAGAGACGCAATCGGCTCATACTCACTCTTGTACTTGTCCTTGCTTTTGCGTCCGGGCCCACTGCCGCCCCCCGACATGAGGAAGATATGCCCCACCACCTCCTGCCCATTCTCATCCTCCACAACGACCTTTTCGCCCATATCCAGAGCCTCCAAATCGACCCCATCGCGCAACCGAAGGGTCTTGGTCTTGGTATCAGCAGGCTCAGGCTCAGGACTGACAGCTTGGGCATGTGCGAATGTGCCCTTTGTCGGATCTGGTTGCGATGTAGGAGATAGCAGAACATGGCCAGAGAGACTTGGCTGGCCTGTGGCAGGTACTGGAGAGCGCAAGTTGATGGCGTCGAGGTTGTGCACAAAACGACAGGGTCGAGAGGTGCATGTAAGTCCCGGAGTATGGTAGAACTTGCACAGAATGACTATTTGATAATTTTCAGCCCTAAGTATACTTTTGGGTTCTGAGGACGACTCACTTTCTCGCTTCTTGTGCATATCGCCTCTGGCGCTGTCAGGCGCTTGGGGCGTTCGTGGGCTGGCAAGCCCTTGCAGATTCTCAAACGTCTTGAGTCCGGGGCTCTTGATGCCAGCACTGCCCAATGTCGGGGTAACAGGGACGACCTCGCCGGCGTCTCTTATGACAGCGACACTAAGACCTCTTCGCTTGGTCGCGCCACTAGCACTAGTGGTCGTACCAGTACTTCTCGCGCTGGCTAGCCCAGGTGAGATCCAGCCTGTTCCTGAGCCAGTGACTATTCCGGCGGACCAAATGGAGCCGAACGCCCCTCCCTTCGCGAGAGAAGGCGCGATCGACAAGCCTCTCGCGGCAGCTGTGGAGGCCAGGCGTGATGGAGAGGCGGGGGTGGGGAGTGGGCCTTGGTATGAGAGTGGGCGGCGAGATGGTGTCGCTTTGGGCCGGTCGGGATGGTCTTCATTCTTGGGTAGAGCGGGGAGTGTCCCGTCGTTAGAGCTGAAGGATTGACGTTGGGGTATCGTATAAATCGGTGATTTGGGACTGCGTACGTCCTCGTCGTCTCTATCATTGATCGAGACCTGGTTGTCCGTATCCTTGAAGAGGTCCTGGGAGAAACTGACCCGGCGGTCCTTCCTAGCGGAACGCAGCTCCTCATTGTTCGAAGCGGCAGCAGCGACAGAGGCAGCAGCAGAAGAGACAGAAGAGAGGGACGTAAAAGCGGAAACGCTCCACCGTTTCTTATGAGTACCCTTCGGCGATATCGCACTGAGCGCATCACCTTCTTCGTCTGCACTTTCGTGGCCATGCAGACTCGGAGCGACAGATTTTGAGCGCGCGCGGTGGGCTGAGAAGGACGGTGGAGTAGGGAAAATGAGGCGGAATTCCGGTTGGGCCGCTTGTGCTGTTTGAGCCGTCTGAGGGGGAGTGTGGGGCGTCTCGGGCGGAGAGGTCGATTGGGAGGACATTGCTCGGTAGAACTATCTGGAGAACCTGTAAGTCTGCTAGCTACGAGATTTGAGGTGGGAAAAGAGGACTTACGAGGTAGGATAGCCGCTGCTCGAGAAGTGCGTTAGATTGGGCAAGAAGGTGTGAAAGCGAAGATGAAAGATGCAGTGCTGGATCAACGCGCGAAGGAGGCGATTCAGGACGTGGGTGAAGGGAGTGAGAACCTCGAGGCAGGAGTGCTTGTTGCTGATCCTGCTGGGGAGTAGGGACAGGCTGTGTGCGTGTCTGAAGCGAAGAAGCGAGGCTGAAAGGTATCTGATCCGCTCTTCCCGACGAGCACTCTAGATTCTGTGTAAGTCAATCGAGTATATGTCAGAGTAGGAGTAGCAGTGAGCGATAGTGAGCATACTATACTCGACTGCAGAAGTAGTTGCGAGTAAGAAAGCATATCTCATCGCTCGTTAATCGTAGAATCAGTACGTCCGCTCAGCAAAACAGCAAAGCAGCGCAGTAAGCTTCCCACTCCAAGCTAGTATCTTACGCCGTCGTCGCATGCATGTCAATCGCAATATCCTATTGTCCCCCTCCGACTTCCAGGCTGCTCCGCTGCGCGTGAGCCGCCCGCGCTATATGTTCTCACATGAACAATAGGAATCGTGAACCGGCCCAGTAGATGCCTGAGAGAACAAAAGATTATTATCGACGTCGTTTCAGAGCCGTGCCTGATTTCCTCCTCATTATTCCTCTGTCCCTCAAGTCTTTCAACTGCACGCACCACTTTGACTACATCACGCGTAGCAAGCATAGCGAGTAGAGCAAGCAGAGCACGCTACCATGCCACATCATGCACCCAGTCTCTTCTGTGATGGCCGCAGAAATGTGCATTACACGTGACAATTTGGTATCTTCTATAGATGATGATTTGATGATTTGATGGATGCACAAATGACAAATGTACGCTCTATTTTCGGTCCGCGCTCGGATACCCACTTTGCTCCCTCCTCTGCCCAATAGACCCGCGACTTCGTTCCCTCTCTCATCCGATGCTCATACTACCCGTTCTCGCTGCTGTACCAGGATCTCCGGCATACCATTCCCCTGCACGGCGGACTCGTCGTCAATCCCCGACTTCGATTGTGATTGTGGTTGTTCTCTATCTTGAGCTCGGATCGCCGCGAGGGCTGCAGCAGCGGATGAATGAGGATCGTCGATATTTGTGGATGTCGTAGGAGCTGACGGGGGAGGGTAGGTTTGCGATTTGCTCGGTGCTGTGGGCGCAGGTGTTGCAGTGGAAGAAGAGGAAGTTGCCGCATTGCCAGAGGAATCAGAGTGTGATGCTCGACGGGATGATGGCTCTGTGTTGGGCGCAGAAGGATGATCTGGTGCAATGGGCTTCTGTCCCGATGTATCGACGTCCATCCCCGTATCTTGCTGTTCCGCTGACGTGCCCGGGGTCGACGCAGTGTACGACGCCATAGCTTGATTTGCGTCTTCTTCGGACGGCCCCTGTCCCTGTATTTCCGCAGATTCATCCCCGGCAGCCGTGACAGTCGCCACGACCTGCTCAGTGGGCTGACGTACAGGGGCGGGTCTAACCCGCTTCTCATTCTCCTTCTCCATACGACGCTCCTCCCTTTGCGTATCCTTCTTCGGTAAGATCGTCGGCTCATCCTGCTCATCCTCGCCATAAGCTAATAATCGATCGCCGTACCGCTGCATCTCTTCGACTGATATACGGAGGCGGAAGTCGTTCAGTAGCAGGAATTGCAGTTCAAGCTGGTTAAGCTCGTGCGGCGGGAGGCCGCCGACTTTGGCGTATCTCGAATTAGTGTAAAAGACGTCTGCGTGATTGTCAACTTCTATAGCACGTACGAAGCTTCCTCTAGCAACGAAGAGCGTACGACGGTGTACTCACCAGAGAAGAACTTGCTAGCCACCGTGACGCCTGCTATGACCAAGCGATGCACGTTGTAGCTATCAATAGCGAATCCTCTTCCTTTAGCCACGCCTGCGTTCTCGCCTCCTACGCCAGCCGGCGTTCCGAGCCTTGTCATCCGATCGAAGTACACTAGCAAGCCAAGAAAGACTTCGTTGGTGGTCGGACAGTATTTGAGGATACGCAGGAGGTACGCTTCGATAGATATACTGGGGATGTGTCTGGCGTGGAAGGCGAGGAGCGAGGATGGGTGGGATAACGAGTTCTTGGACGCGGTGAACAAGGGGAACTCCGATGGCCATATAGGTGCAGGGATTGACGGTGAGGACGGAGCTGGCTGAGCGCTCAGGTGGGAGTGTGAGTTGGAGTTGGATCGGGAGTGTGATCTGGAGGACGTGGGCGGGCCAGGACCTTGACTGTCGGTGAACAAGGCGGTTGTGGGTGAGGGTCCAGCATGGGTGATGGTATTGGTATGGTTGGAAGTTGTTGAAGTGCGCGAATGGGATCTTGAGCGCGTACGAGCTATGCTATCTCCTGATGAACTGGGTTCTCCGTCGTCCTCCATGTCCGCCTCAAGATCAGGCCGCAGCTGGTCATTCGCACTGGCTATATGTTGCAGTAGCGACGCTAGGAGGCGCAAGAGCTTTTGCGTAGGGTACGTCGCTAGATCAAGATGCGGTATAGGGGGGACAGACTTTCGAGGTGATAGTGCGCTTGAAGGCGATGAAGGCGCTGCCATTGTCTTGTCTGCTTCACCATCTGCGTGCTTGGCCGCGTGCGGAGTTTGCGTAGAGGACGACCGCCGTGCGCGGCTTGGTCCAGCCTCGATTTGGGGCTCGCCATGTCCTCGTATAGTGTCAGAGTGCGACATCCTCCTCGAGCTCCCTTGGCCTTGGCCGTCAATTGCATGTTCCGCTGCCATGCGGTCGGGGCTCTACCGGATAACGATGACAGGGCGAAGAGCGAAGACGAAGGACAGCTATAACGAAAGGTCTGACGGTTGACCAGCTGATATGATATAGAGCACGGCCAAGAGCGTATGCCTAGTTGAGGAAGTGAGATGGGACCGAGAGTCGAGGAAGGGAATGACCGTGAGAGCCTGGGATGTACACCAGCAGCGTCTGTCGTACGTTGCTATGCAGTAGTGCCGTGCTGAATGACGAGACGGTGGTCGCTGGGTCACAATGAGGTGTGCTGTGGGTATAAGATACGCTGCGATGCGCTAGTCGAATTAGAGCGATGGCAATGGTGTGAATTGGTTTTGGTGTGTACCAGTGTGGTATGTTATGATGATGTATTACCGAAGGGTCGGAGCAAACGTGCGCTTTTCGAATACTCTGATACAATTAGTTAGTCATTATGATTATGATTATCACAGCGATCAGATCAGCTCATCACGTGATGACCAGTAGTGGGGATTACAGTTTGCTATTACTCATACTACCTGTACTTCAGAACTTTAGATACAGATGGTCTAGCAACGCAGCGCACTACAGATATGCATGAGCGAATGTATGGTAGGACAGCATTCTACGCGTATGCTATGAGCGTATCAGTCTCTACTCATGCAGTCGTTCACTCAGCCCTTCTCATGTAGAGCTACTTGGACTGACACGCCACAGTACAAACATATTACCCTTCGGCATCTCCTCTCTGTACTCTTCCCGAAAGCCCCATTTCTCAGCAAAGGCAGTGATGGAGCGCACACTCCGCAAGCCGAGAGAAGGATGTCGTGCGCGGATGTACTCTTTGTCGAACTGCGCGTGATCATAATCAGCATACTCGAACAATTGACAACGAGCTTCAATGTCGATGTGCGTAAAGGGAGAATGGACTATTGTAGGGATGTCAAATACATACCTTGCCGTCCGACGCGGATTTGTACCGCCCCTCATCATCAAGGAACGGACCGTAGGCGGCTATCCATCCTTGGGCAGGATCCAGTAAAGCCTGGTCACCTATCTTCGTTGATGCAGAAGATAATTGACGAAAGACATTCTCCGGTAGACCCTCGGGACAACAATGGATGATATTGACTGGACTCGCTTCAGCAACTGTACGCAGAAACGCCGACGGTCTTGAGGACAAGTAATTGAGGATGACGCACGCATGATGACCCCTGTCAAAGCACCACTGCCTCTACCTCTACCTCTACCTGTGCTGTTGCTGTTGCTGCTCTCTACTCCATCTTCGGTCGAGAGAAGCGTGTCACGTACTTCCGCCCAGTGCTTGTCATCGCTTATGTCAAGTACGAGCGGCGGGCGGAGGTTATCACTAGCGGGCAGTTCATCTAGGCGATCAAGTACGCCTCTGTCTCTTCGAATCAGCGTTACTTTTCCTCGTTTCTCCTCTCCCCTTCTCCTTTACTTCCCTCTGCAGAGCGTAGAACAAGGGGCAGAAAGGGGACAAAGAGGACAATAATGAAGAAGAGAAGAAGAGAGCTCACCGCCGCTCATCCGCATCCCTCACGCTGCCCCACCATTCTACCTCTGGCCAGCGATCCGCAAACGCCCGAATGTGGGAGTAGGGGTACGAGCCAATCTCCAATACCCTCCTCTTCCTCTTCCACTTGGTGTCACTTCCAGTAAAATCAGTGCCCTCTTGTCCCTCCTCGAGTCCTTCGTTGCAATCAGAATTAGCAGCCAATGTCGGGTTGCAGGTTGAATGAGGAGGGCCCAGTACCCGCTCGAGAGCAAGGATGATTGGCGCCAGATTCCGTTTTGCCGAATCTATATGTCTCTATCAGCTTGCCCGCCGATACGCTGATATTCCTGAGAGCGAAGGATGGACATACCCTCCTGCGAAATAATGGACGGGTACGACATGGCGGATCAGCTCAGCTATAATAGAAGTATGCAGTTCCGCCCCGAGCTGACCCATCCGCTATATGTAGTTCAACGCCGGATTCAAAGGTGAAAGAGTGGTCACGTAATGTGGAGGTTCACGACGGGTTGATATGACCATACTGTCGAAGCAGCAGCACTGACGACTTTTTGACTCAAATAGCTTTGACAGAGAAAGTATGTTACCACTCGTCAATCCGCATCGATCTCACCAGCGTCCGCGTTGTATCTCTACAAATGAAATGTCCAATATTTACATCGCCATCCGGTGTATGTATATATATAATCATACCGCTAACAGCTATATCCATAAACTTGCCAACAACCCTCAGATCCGTGCATTACCGACCTATAGAGTGATACCTATCGTCCAAATGATGATCAGCCAAGCACAGAGCATGAAACATCACACAATGTAGGAAGGAAAACTCACTGTGGGGGTATTTCTGGCAGATCCTCTTGGCCCGTGGTATCAGGCATCGACTCCATGTCCGTATGTTGATAGACACCCGACTGTCTCCCTTCGCTCACTCCACTCGCACTCGCCCTCCTATCCGACTCCGACACCGGAGGACTAGCCATGTTCTCCTGTCCGCTTGAATCTGATGGCCCGGCGCCGGCTCCGTATTGCCCACTAGTCCTATTGGGTTGCCGAGCAGCGGCCGCCTCTCTCTGTTTCGCCAGAGCAGCAGCTGATACTCCGCCCGCGCCAGCTCCTGCAAATCCTGCATCGCTACCGCCAGTGGAAGGAGCATAGTTCTGCCCGTCATAATTGTCGTAGTCGTAATGCTGTCCACCCTGTTGCGAGCCGTATGCAGCACCTGAAGCAGCTGCAACACCATAACCGCCTTCCAGGCCATTTCCGTATCCATACCCGCCACCTCCACCACCCATGTAGTTTCTCGCATCAGGCATCTGCATGGGAGCAGCTTGGCCATACGGGTCGTATCCTTGTTCTGTGCTTTGATCATATTCGTAAGGGTCGACACGAGGATCGGTGCCCGCTGCACCAACTGCAGGGACCGATGGAGCTAGAAGGTCAAGCGGATCACCGACGGAATGGCGGTTACCGCGATTGGGGTCGAACTGTTACAGAAGATAAGCGAAAGCCGAGTACTCGTCTCGTTGCTTACTCACGGTCTTCTCATCAAAGGCCTGGTCCGAGTTCCGCTTGCGCCTAAAGCAGAAGAACCAAAATAGTGCCCCGAGCACGGCCAAACCGGCCAAACCGCCGACAACGCCCCCTACTATGGCACCAGTGTCTAGAAGGACGTCAGCGATGCCTGGGTCGAGCAGCAATTACACTCACTGGAACCACCACTCTTAGAGGCTCCCGAAGTTGCAGAGCTCGTGCTGACACCGCCGGAAGTGACGTGTGTTGAACCATTTGAGTCCGTAACTGTGACGTAGCTATGTGCGCTTGGTGTTAGTACTTGTGATCAAGTAAGGTCGAAGCTTGTTGCGGACTCACACAACACTGGTGGATCCAGGATCGGTAGTCGTGGCCGAGCTCGAGGTATCGGAAGTCGTTGAAGTGGTACTTGAGCTAGAGGATGCTGCTGCCGCGGCACTGGTCGAGCTAGAGCTCGACGTAGTGGTAGAGGAGACGATAGTGGATGTGCTTGAACTAGCAGCCTGAGACGAGGAAGACGATGACGACGTGGAGGAAGTTATTGATGATGACGATGATGATGAGGCGATAGAGCTGCTGACTGCAGATGAAGAGAAGGTAGAGCTGGCCGCATCTGACGAACTTGTGGATGATCGTGTCGCCGAGTCTACAGCTGACGATAGGGCCGAAGACAAAGCTGACGAGAGTGATGCTGATGCCGAGTCTGATGCTGATTCTGATGCTTGGGAGGCGGATGCGGACGCGGAAGCAGATGCTGATGCTGATACCGAGGCGGAGATGGAGGTGCTAGACTCCACGGCCGAGGAGACTATGGTGGTAGAATCGACGGCGGACGAAGCGGCGCGAGTGACGTTGGCAGCCATGGTCAGTGATGTTGATATTTAAGGCAGGGGCGAGAGGCGGTGATCAGATATGCACAAGAAATGGACAAGGAGTATGGGTGAACGAGGCAGTGTGGAACAGCAGCAACGATAATGATGGTTGCAGCGATGCAATGCAAAGCAACGCAATGACTGGAATGTGATTGTTGATACAAAAGGATGATTGATCGCAAGTTTGACCGTCGCTTGCGGGATGTTTCAACGGTATACAAAATGGACAATAGCAATAGGAATAGGGAGAATGAGAGACAGAAAAAGGGTTCGGTCATCAACATCGACTAGGCAATTTCGGGGTTGCTGCCCCGCACCCGTACCCGCGCCCGAATGTTCTACTACTGCTGCACTACCAGAGTAGTAGCAGACGAAGAGACAGAAGCGAGGGTTGTCATCCGCAGTCACTCTCGAGGCGATGAACATTCAACCGCGAACGGCTCTAACGAGGATAGAATGAAGAGGAGAGAGGGTAATGACGCTAAACCCCGTTTGAGACTGCCCAACCCTGAGCTATAACTGGGAGATGGATGCGTATCCTATCCGCTATTCCGGCAAATCACACAAACGACACTCACCTTGAGACGACGATGTAGCCATATTAGTGTCGTTGTTGACAGTGTCTAGGATGGGTTGAAGAGTGATTGAGTCGATGGAAGGAAGATTGATAGTGCACGATGAGATGTGTTGTGATGTGATGGGCCGTTTTCTTTCACCATCAATTACAAGTAGTACAAGGGCAATACGAGCATAAAGGGAGCGCAAATATCCTCATTATCATTCCCATTACGTTATTCGTATGGAAACATATAACATACCCCATCCTTCGGGCCGAAGTCGTGCTTCCAACCCCTACAGCTGCATACTACTCTACCGGCCAATTGAGTCCGTATGTACCGCATGTACCGCGTGGCCTAGCTTTTATGCGTACGCGTGCGGGCAGTCTTTGCGGCTTCGGCATCTAGCTCAAGTGTGAAGTGTGAAACATTGTGCGAGCACAAGCAGTTCTTGGCATCCGTTATGCTTGGTCATGAGTACCTCGTGTACGACAAATTCCACCCGATCCCACCATTATAGTACATCGCTACATCGCTTCTTCCATCCTATCTGTCCGTACGGATGACAAAGTACGGGATGACAGTGAATGATGACAACATCGCCTCTCCGCTCTCGGTGACCCTGCGTTCGGTCCGTTCGGCAAGGTCACCGCATTCCTCTTGCGTGATACGGGGCAGTGCAAAAGTCAGTGGAGCCAAGCGTCATCTCTCATTGCCCCGATGACCACTTGTGCTCTGTCTATCAAGAAGTCGTTCGAACTACTGATGCATGGTCGTACAAATGCACATGAACACTCGACACTCGTCGAGCGAGGCACACGCACCGCTACAATGATTCACATGTGACAATGATACGTATGAGGTAGTCGACTCAGCACATGCTGGTTGGACGTGATATGTCTAGCGACTAGCATAGCTGTCGATGATGTTGTTGTCGCCCTTCAGGAGATTCGCTTTGGTTCGAGACCATCTAATATGGTAAACCCCCGTCTCCCCTACGGCGCTTATCTTCCCTCCACCTATCGCCGTCTCCGGGCAGACCGCGCTTGGCACCTTGATAGCCCATCCCCATCGCACTAGGTCCCGATGGCGGTCTGGTCGGTAACGATCCCTGTCCTCCGCCAGCAAGCTTGAAGGGCGCTGTGGGGATACCGTTCGATGGACCCGACGACAATTTGAATGGCGCTGCGGGGACGTTGTTTGGTCGTCCATTTCCTCCCATTCCTCCTCCCATTCCCATTCCCATTCCCATACCCATACCGTTTCCCATACCATTTCCCATTCCCATCCCCATACCGTTTCCCATTCCATTGCTCATACCCATACCAACTCCTATTGCCATGTTCGGCGGCGCGTGTGGTCGAGCTTGGTACGGATTATGATGTGATGGCCCGGTAGGCGCCATTTGCCCCTGGCCCGGGAAACCATATGCATTGCCATTCTGGCCTTGCATATGCATAAGCCCAGCCTGCTGAGCAGGAGGACCATAGCCTGGTGGAGGGCCTTGGTAGTTGTCGTAATGCGGTCCTCCTCGAACATTGGCAAAAGCTTGCCCTTGTCCATGAGCATGACCAGGCGCAGGCAATCCCCATTCTCCGCCTCGATTGGCATTTTGGCCCAGTCCACGATGCATCTGTTGCGGAGGCGGTCGTGCCTGTGCAGCAACCATGGGTGCTTGGGCAGGCTCGTGCTTTTGTCTAGTGGTCATTTCGTGTGACGATTCGACATTGAGCGTAGTCCTAGTCGCTTATCAGCAGACATTCCTTCGACGGTGGATTTATGCAACTCACTTCGTAGGGTCCGCTGGTAACGGCGCGATCCAGAACCATGGGTGATCTAATGCGTCGTGCGCTGTGATTCGCTTCTTTGGATCCAACGTCAACATCGATGACATGAGGTCCGCTCCCGCCCGATCCATACTGTACATCCCGTCAGTTTTTGACCGCGCAATACCGTAGAAGCCGAACTTACTTCCAATGCTTGGCACACTCCAAGATGGGCATCTCCATCGGAGCCTTATCCCACGGATGGCCCTGGGCATCAGGGAACCCAGGCAGCTTGTCCCAATCGGGGAAGGTCTTTTGGCTCAGCGGTCCACACTTGGCAAAGATCTGGTAGAGCTGATCCCTATCGCTTTCTCCCGCCAATATCGGGTTCTTGTGATACATCTCCCCCAGCACACATCCTAGACTCCACATATCGACTGCTGGCCCATAATGCGTGTCGCCAAGCAAGAGCTCTGGCGCTCTATACCACCGTGTCACGACCATGTTGGTGTACTCGTTTGCCAGATGTCGAGGCATCGCAGCGTCGTGCGTCCACGTACGCGCGAGTCCGAAGTCGGCAATCATAATTTGGCCGTGTTTGTCGACAAGGATGTTGGCCGTCTTGATGTCTCGGTGAACGAAGTTGTTCTAAGCAAGACAATTAGTCGCGATTCGTCTCCGCGACCGAATACGCTTACCGCATGGATGTAAGCCATTCCCTCGAGGATTTGTCGCATCAACATCTTGGCGAGCGAATGCGAGAGCTTGAAGTCTTTGTTCGCTAGCAGACCGCACAGGTCGTGATCCATGTAGGGAAAGACCATGAAGACCTCGCCGCGGTTTCCGCGATCCCCAGGGAGCTCTGCAGCGAGCGATTGTCAACACGGAGGTACGGGAAGAAAACGGTTTCAACCCACTTCTGTGGACGACCATATCGATAATCGGCACGACATTGGGATGGTTCAGGCTCTTGAGGATTTTGATCTCGCGCACAGTCGTGACAGACACCTGTTGCGGTGTCAGACTACATCTCCACAGCAACAGATCGGACTCACGCCGTCCCTGGGATTATGTGTGATGATCTTTTTTAGCGCGATAGCTCTTTTCGTAGCGATTTCGATGCCTTTGGTGACAACACTATTGCAAAGAAAGATTAGTGCGCTGCGTCTTTATGATTCGGAGATACTGGTTCTCACCCGAAAGTCCCTTCGCCCAACTTGGCTCCCAAATCGTACGCAGCAAGCCCTGTGGTCCCAACGAACGTCTTCCCCAGTTTCGCCAGTTCCTCCTCGGCTGACAACGTTCTGAAACGCTTCGCAGCGGGCTCATATGGATTGACATGCAATTTACCAGTCGGTGTGGTTGCTCGCGTGGGCGGGTCGAGGAGGTTTCGATTCGGTGCGTGAGGTACAGACTTGGGCAATGTAGTCTTTTGCCCATCGCCGTTAGGAATCACATCCACTACTTTGGTCGGCGGGGGCGATGCTGGCTTATGCGGCGGCTCGGGCGGCTCTGATACGGTGGGCGGTGCAGCGGGCGGCGGAGTGGAGTCTGGCGGTGGAGGGGCCGGAGACAGCGGTATGTCTGGTGGCGCCTC